>JABWIB010000065.1:120091-130710 GCA_016617825.1 Platyplectrum ornatum | reverse complement strand
AGCCAGATCCCTTGCTACGTGCCAGCCAGATCCCTTGCTACGTGCCAGCCAGATCCCTTGCTATGTGCCAGCCAGATCCCTTGCTACGTGCCAGCTGCTGGCATGAATTTCTCTTCATGCTAAGCCTACTGCTCCTCCTCTGTAATGACAATGTGAACAGCAAATGCTGTGCCTGATAAGGGGTCATTCAGGGTAAGAGTCATGGCTCTGATGCTGCCCTGGGGCTAAACTGTTTAACACTGAACCGAAACATTGCATTGAAGCTTTTTTTTGTCTCCCTCTCATCAAATCGTCTGGTTATCATTATCTACCATATACAATAATTGTGCCTACAACAATTTAATAGCATGCAGCCCTTTATAATAAACAGGAAGGCGCTACCCCAGAGTTAGTGTTGTGATGTAAATTATTTTTTTTTATTTTCATGCAAAGTATTGACTCCTTTTGTTAATTTAGAGTTAAGCTACAAAATATCGCTCTTATTCTCGTTGCAGTATGGTTGCACATATTACATTTGCTCTCTTCTGCAGTTTACTTTGGTTTTGTCAAAGTGCAGATTTGCTCCTTTTTTTTGCTGAAGAAGCGGCCCAAGGCATGGCTGGTGTAGGTATCCCTCTAGGGCATCACAAGGTCAGGGGTCCCTAGGAGCCCCATGCCTACTGCCATCAAATTGGTTTTGCTTTCTGTTTATAGTAAGTTTATGCAGTTCACAAAGTGATCAAGTTTCTTACTTAGCTCTTATTTTTATTGTTACTAAGTGTAAAAATAAAATAATCCCAAAAGATGCTCGAATCACTAAACAAAGCGCCAAATTATTGGACATTTTCCCAACTCACTGTTCCAATTGGGGTATGTGCTATAGTACAAAGTGGACATTTTCCCCCTCCTTTTTGGAAGTTTAGATTTTGTCCTTAAATATATAAAAAATAAAGTGATATCTTTTGTATTTATTATGTTTACATATTTAATAAACATTTAAGACATAGAATTTAACTATATAAAGCACACATTGGGTATATTCGAATACTGTGAAGGAACATACAATACCAGCTCCTAATGCTAAATATAACCCACATATAATACAGCAACATTATGGGGGTTTCTCGGCAAAACGTTGTTTATGGCATTGGTTTTCATTGAGTAATCTGGATCTTCACAGCATTTGGATTTCATCACAGCACACACGGTTTGTTCTCCCTGATTTTTCCTGCTGTAACCTTGCAGCATTGCAACAGGAGCCAAGTGTCACCTGCGAGATCCAGAACCGAGTGACACCTGTAAGAAAGGGGGAGATGAGAAGAACTAAGATTTGCCTATAAATTTGATTTGCCTCTAATTTGCCTATAAATAAACAACAATGTGTTTTATATAAACAGATCGCATTAGGGCATCTCGTGGAAACATCTTTCATCCAGGGCTGTTACTAGACCTATTAGTAGGTTGTATTCTCGCTCTGTAGCTCCTAGGCCTGGTGTCCACAAGTACATGGTGAGTAAGTCAATAGTACGTAAAGTCTGGATCTTGTCCAATGAACCAATGCTGACTTGCCCAAGTTACCACTAACATACCGTCCAACAGTACCTATTTGTGCCTACAAACTGTTAGAAACCGGTACTGTACCAGCTACAAAGAGCTGCGCTGACTCTACCGGGAATAATAAGCCCCTTTTGCGGACACACCACATGCACTAACTGTATTATATCATTGTACATTTACTGAACTCAGTAAGGTAAAACACATGTAGCCACAGCACTTTCCTTCCACAGCTCATCCTTTGAAACTCTATCTATTCAAATACATGGGCAGCCAATATGACATGAGATTGGATCTGTACCATACAATGTGCTCCATATGTAAATATATATAAGTATATAAGTTCTCTGTTCAGCATTATTAGAGCCTATCTTTCTTAAATTATCTTACTACCTAAACAGACTGAGCCTGACTAGACTGACATGAATTGGCAAAAAGCGAAATCCAATTTGATTTGCTTTTCAATCCATCATCTTGGCCCTGACAGAGGACATCCATCTTATTCAATATTTAATTGTTCCACTAGGATGAACTGTTTAAACATGAAAATGTTAAAGCCTTGCCTCTAAAAGATCTCAATTTACCAAAGTGGAAATGTAGCTGTTTGGATGGGATATGCCTATGTCATCCATTTTTTATCTGGGTGTGCAGTGGACTTGTGGGCTGTGATGAGATGGAAAGGATGACTTACTGTCAGGAAAGCTAAACGTTAATAAATACATCTTACAGTCTATAGCAAATTGGGTGTCATGCCTGTCAAAAGGTATAAAAACTCCCATCAATCCTTTGCAAATCTGAAACCATATGCCTCTGCCTGGAAATATAGATTCATATGTTCATTTAGAAAGCCTTTAAATAACCATATATCGGCATATAGTTTATCATTAATTAAATAAGTCATTAATTGCTTATTTAAATTATGATGCTGGTCAGGTATAATAGTCTTTGTGGACTGGACTCAGAGATTATATAATATTTATCTCTTATTAATGTAGGATTGGGGATTTTTTTTTTAAAAATATTTCTTTACATTTCATGATGATGTATATGTACAAATTTTACAGCTTATAACTATCATTACTACTATGTAGTCATGTCTCTTTGATCTAATACAGGCCTCAAACTGGCGATGTATATGATGGTTTGGCACACCGTCACTTCTCTTACGCATTTTATTTAAAATACTATAAATCTCTATTGACTTCTATTATGTTCTATGTATTCATACCGCCACTTGTAAATGTCTATACCAGCAGTTATAATTTTTCACTTATGTTTATGACTCTGATAGAGGTGCCCCCAATGTAACACACTACCCAACACTGGTTAAGGTATGGTATCTGGATCTAGACTTGCAGAAGTTTGCTGTTTTATGCCCGCAAGGACCAGGAGAACTGCATTTAGTGTGTGCATATCAGTACATACCACACATCCACATCTACAGGTCTGGATCTTCTTGATCTAGACTCGGGGCCTGAAGACCACATTGGGGTGGAGAATTTCCAAAAGCTTTTTGGAGCGGGCATAACCAGTGATACCTGGTGTAACCATGGCTTCCATCAGAAATATTGGGGACTGGGAGTGACACAATTGGTGGGCCTGGGCCCCACCTCGGGAATATTTGTACTGAGTGAGTGGTAGCACTGTGCATTGCTCTGTCAAGTGCTGGGCCCCTGCTCTGTCCAGGCCCAGGACAGTATTCTCGAATGATGGACTAAAAGCGACTGATACTGACAAATGTGGGTCCCCCGGGAGACCAGAGAACCTGGTTGTACTAGATGGTAACAGTACAACAGGAAGTGTATATACCCTTATATACAGGAGCCAAGCCACAAGTACGTGTCCATAGTTATGTCTGGACAAATAACATTAAAGGATAGATAACTAACAATACAAAAAAGGGGATGGTTCTGTTCGGTATGACAATAACCCATTCTGAAATTCTATAGTATACATGTCACATCACAATGACCATGCCCTTTGTCCTTGTTTTCTCTGCATCTCTGCCCCAGCTCTTTGTTCATGTTTTCTTATCCTCTTTGACCCTGCTGTCTGTCCATGTTCTCCTCGTCTCTGTCCCTGCTTTCTCCTCCTCTCTTGTCCCTGCTTCCTCCTCCTCTCTTGTCCCTGCTTCCTCCTCCTCTCTTGTCCTTGCTTTCTCCTCCTCTCGTGTTCCCGCTTTCTCCTCCTCTCGTGTTCCCGCTTTCTCCTCCTCTCGTGTTCCCGCTTTCTCCTCCTCTCTTGTCCCTGCTTTCTCCTCCTCTCGTGTTCCCGCTTTCTCCTCCTCTCGTGTCCCTGCTTTCTCCTCCTCTCGTGTTCCCACTTTTTCCTCCTCTCGTGTTCCCGCTTTCTCCTCCTCTCTGACCAGGGAGGTACTGCACTAGAAGGTGGCTTGAGAAACTATCATTATTGGAGCTTATGACTAGGCAGTGTTAATGATACAGGCAGCTCAGTGTGCCTTGTTGTGGCAAGTATGATATATCCAGAAGAAATGTATGAACAGCCTCAGCACTTCAGGTCACCAGTGTCAGGGTTCCTGTGAATACTGTTAAAGTACTGGCACTTGGGTGTATAGTCTGGTTTTATCTTTGTTGCAAGTGTAACCAATTAGGATCTTGGCCAGCTACATACAGTAGGTTGTTGCTGAAGAGTCATTTTTGATAAGTCATACATCAAAACCTTCTCGTCCTTCCATCTTTGCAGAGAGACAGCCAAATCCATTCTATGAACTGCCAACGAATGTGACATTTCTAGATGTAATGTGAACAAAAATGTTATATAAAAAATGAAGCAGGGTGGATGTTTGGAGAAAAAGGCTTTTCATTACTTTGCAGAACTAAAATGGATAGTTATATAATATTATTTTATGGCCGGAGATGAAGATGGGATAGTATACAGAAGTCTCATGCTGTGGGGGAGGGGGGGCATTTGACGCATTGGAATAGTTACTAATTCTAGATACTAATTCTGGCACAGCCTGGACGGTTAATCTGTGCATGCACGGACAAGCACTCACACTGCACTTATGCCAAATAGAAGGGGGCACAGATTGCACCCAGATTTTATTTACCAGTGTTTGCTATTTTTGAAAGGGATGTTCCCGGATGATGAAGGAGCTAAAGTAGAGGAACCAACGCAAAGTACTCACTAAAAGAAGATACCTTGAATACCTGGGCTCAAATTTACTAAACTCCAGGATTGGAAAAGTGGGAATGTTGCCCATAGCAACCAATCAGATTCAAGCTCTGTTTCATTTTATATACTGGAGAATGTGAGCTGGAATCTAATTGGTAAATTTAGACCCTGGTGTTGACAGGTAAGTAGTCTCCTATACTAATCCTCACCCTAACCCCCTTTTAACAGCCTAATCCTAACCTTCCCCGTCTATGGTCAGTAACCTCCCTGAAGCCTAACCTCTGTAGCCTCTCTGTCTATTTATAATAACATCTGTCCGTTTACACCACTGTTGTCCGCAAAAAACGGACACAATATATTTTGAAAATGTAGGAAATGGTACAATTTATTTCTTACCAGACTTTAAAGGGGGTTCTTTATAGACAGTCTATGTATTTATCATCTGATATCAAGTATATACTGTGAAATCTGAAATAAATTCTAAATAAATTCCTGATCAGGAGGTTGTTAAAATGTTTAGGCTTAACAGCAGCAGCCTCTTAAACCTTTATGAACATGTGAGAGTGTATTTGGAGCTTGATACAGCCCGGAGTTATGCAGACTGGTTGGAGGTTAGGTTGTACTGCACGTGTGCGAGATTTAAAATTGGCCGGCATGAGAAATTAAACTCGCAATGAAATACATAAGTCGCCCTCAAACTCGACAAATCTCGCATGTGATAAATACTCGACCTCGAAGCACGACCTATAGTAAATACTTGAACTAACTCTAAAAATACCCAGAATAACCAAGCGAATCACAGCGAGAAATTCACACTCCAAACACGACCTTTAGTAAATACTATACTTGGCATCTAATTGTTATAATTAGTTTTGTGCCGCTTTTAAATGCTGCTTTACCCATAATTCTTGAAGCCTAGCATTGGATAGCTTATGTGTTTGTGATCTGCATCCAAAAAATTATATATTTCCCTCGTTACTTAAATAAAAATGTGTTCGGTTTCTACTGCTTGATAGAAAAGAGAGTGGGAACACATTGAAATGAGGGTATGTGTATTCAAAGGGGATAAGCAAAAATAAAATACATTTACAGAGGACGACAAAAACTGGATGGCAAGAATAAAACAAGCCGTTCTAGTTAGTTCCAGGGTTGGGGATATAATATTTTGCTATTTTTCCCAATTATTGAGACAATTGCAGAGGACAGGGAGACAAATGAGGAGATAGGAGATGTGTTATGAGGAGCAGACTGGAAGATCTGGTAATGAAGAAGTGTAATGTAAGGGGAGCAAGATGGAGAAGTATATGTAGTAGAGAAAGAAGAAGATAGGGAACACGTACTAATCACATCCATGTGTTGTCATTGTTGAACCTTATTATAGAAGTTTAAAGAATATTTGTGTCCTTAACATTCAGCTACCTATTTCAAGTAATTTATTTGCAAAGTGCACTAGTGTCAAATAATGAGGTGGAGTTGGAAATCATTTGTTTTGCTGTTACATTCAAACTATGGACATTTCCCATAATTGTTGTAAATTCCCCAAAGGTTCCCTTGGTGCTGCAAGTTGCCTATCCTACTATAGAACATCAAGGGTACAGTTTGTCTATATACTGTTAGTAGCAGTTGTACACACTGGCATAGCGACATTGGAACATGGAACATTTTACTTTAGGAGGGTAGTCGCCCCCAATCCTCCCCATTCTTCATGTTGCTCCCTCTAGAGGCTTTGTAGAGGGAGCGGGGAGAGCTCCCCCTTCCACAAAATCCTAATATCAGCTCTAAACATACCCTTGAAGAAATTTAATGTTTTGATGTTAAAAATGTTTAAATTGTCTATATAGTACTTAAAAATACAATTTAATATATTTAATCCATTTAGTGGTAATTAAAATGTTTTTATATTTGTTATTAATGTAATGAATTATATATTCATAGTACAAGTGCAGAGAATATTTCAATTTTACATGGAATATGTCCTCATTTCACATTTGGAACCCCTGACTTTATTTCAATAACTCTAAATGTGAATAAAGTACTTGGAATGAAATGAATACATTTGTATACGAGCCATAACATTGGGAACCATTATTATATTAATAAAAGAATTATGGTTAATGCATGGTTCAGCAATCCATTCCTTTACATGGCATCTTTTATGTTATGAAGATCCAAGATATTTGGTTTATTGATTTACTTCTCCTAAAAAGTCTGCTGGGGGAAAAAAAAATCTGCTTAATCATTTGCTGAGCTAATATCACTTGTGCTGAAGCTGTGATTCCGCAGTTCGATAGTGCCAGAAAAGAACAAACTTGTTGGCACAAATTCATTTAAGTGGAAAATCTGTAGCTACTCAATGGGAAGTTAGTATTCCCCGTGTTGGTAAAAATGGTTTGTGCTGTAAAGTAGGGGGTCTCAACCATGGTCCTCAGGGACCCCTAATAAGTGATATAATGACACAATCTGTGGACAGGGCCGTAACTAGAATTCTGTGGGCCCCATAGCCATTCCTAATTGTTGGGGTTTTTTATTTTTATTTTTGATTGATTAGTTCAGTCAGATCAAGTTCATTAAACATTAAGTTTAAAAGATTAGTGGCGGTGGTTACATCCCTTGTCCCTCACAGCCTGCCAGGAGAAATTGATAGAGCTAAGCTGTCAATTGCAACTTAATATCCATGGCCTGATCAGCCAATAGGACTCAAAGGGGGGCACATTTCCACTGCACCACCCTTTCCTAAGGGGTGCTGGGAAAAAAGTTAACAGTAACTATAAATGCATCTCCATCTCGGAAGAGCCGCGGTAGGGCCAGCAGAGTTTCGGATTGCCTCAGGCTACCTGTCGGCACTTCTGCAACTCCTCTCTGAAGGCTTTTGCATAGGGTGGATAAAACCCTTTATGTAAATGACCTACTGTGTGGAAGTGGAAACGCTGTCATTCCATCCTAACAAACTCAGCACTTGTCAGTCAGTTATTATGACGGTCTACAAAAGTAATTGTTTTCCACCACTGTAAGCAGTATGACTTATGCTCCTGCTGCACTCACAGGCTGTGGAACGATTTACAATTTAGTGTGCGATAATGAGAGACGCATGTATTTTCTGTCAGCGCCTCTTTGAATTATATGTTCAGGTCGTAGAAGTCCAAGGATTTACAATTTCTTTTAAACCTCATTTAAATAGTCATGTTGGCTGAATTTATAAGCATTATGTAACTGTTTATGCGTACTTGCAGCACAATTGCTTAACAGGAAATAAATACTGGTACAAGTCGCGTTCTATCTGAATAAAGATCTGGTGCTGGTACCTGGGCTATATTTATTGGTCAAGATGTTTAGAGCCCCCTTAAAAATTTTAAAATGAGTAGTGTTGGCACTGGGCAGCCATGATGACTGCAGGGGGACAAACCATGTGTCTTTTGGAAATTAATGCAGTGTCTGAGTGACCACTTCCCCTGCTCGTAGGGGAATCTGCATGGAGACTCCTACCTTAAGGTTTCCGCATTGCATGGTAAACGAGAGCTGAAGTCATCCCTTAAAGTAATATTAGTATTGCTACTCCCACCACCAGTGCGCATAAGTATTCACCTACCCCCTTCCCACCCCGCCAATGCAAGAGGCCTGGATCCTGTAA
This sequence comes from Platyplectrum ornatum, assembly GCA_016617825.1. Lineage (NCBI taxonomy): Eukaryota > Metazoa > Chordata > Amphibia > Anura > Limnodynastidae > Platyplectrum > Platyplectrum ornatum. Next base: position 122,414 of record JABWIB010000065.1, on the reverse strand, counting down.
AGGTATTACATCTATCTATCTATGAACCCACCCAAACCTAGGGGTAACTACTATCTATCTAATATTTCAATTTTCATCCACCCCTATCCTATCTCTATCTATTGATCTATCCATCTATCTATGCAACCACCCAATCCTTGGGTTATCTATCTATCTATCTATCTATCTATCTATCTATCTATCTAATATTTCAGTTTGCACCCGGCCCAGCGACATGGGAGGACAAGTGGGCCAGCTGTGACGGGGCCGGGTTTCAGGGGGACCCCGACACTTGTGTCACCACTATTGAGGGCGCCCCAAAAGATTTGGGTGTACCGGGCCCCAAGGCTCTGCACCCACCCCTATCTATCTGTCTGTCTGTCTATCTGTCTATCTATCTACAGCATCTATAAGGTTCTATGTATAAAACTAGCATATAAAATGCGTGTATATGTTGAGATCCAGTTGGGTCGCTTTGATGCAGAATTTATTTTGGAACTTCAGCAGGCATTGTACTGAGCAAGCAACACTCGCACATTTTAGGAAACAGTGTAATTATAGGTTTTCTTAATAATTTATATGTGTAAAAACATGTTTAAATGTTCTTTTGCAGATGTTTTTCAGCAGGAGAGGAAATAAACATCTGCTCTTACTGTGAACCCGCTGTGAAGTTACTGCTCAAGCAGCGCTGGTGGCTTCACGTTCATTGGCACAAGCCTCACATAAGTGCTGTAGTTTATACAATTGCATGCTCAGCTGCAATTGTCTGTAATTTTACCTCACAACTGTGAATAGCCAACATCCTTTCAAAGATGTCTGTGTGATGCTTCGCCATGGGTAAGCATTAAATTTCATTGTTGGTGGACACTATGGAAACACTTCAATAAGTTATTGTGCTAAAGGGAAGCCCTATTATTCACTTAATTGCACATATTACTATTCATGGTTTCTGTCCTTGAGAAATAATGGTCTCAATCCTACGTTAACACTTACTGCGGCAACTGAAATACAATACAGGAAAAATAAAATGTGTAACTGGCATATCAGCGTTATAGTGGGACTTGTGTCAGTTTCCATACAGTCTGGTCATGCGCAGTTAAAACAATGATAAGTTATATGAAAAGGGCTGTAGAGGTCACTAAATTCAAAAGTTCATTTGTGCTTCTTCCCGGCTGTTTTCTGTCACAAATAATGGCTAACAAGTACAAACCTATTAAGTATATGGATTTATATCACTCTCTTCAGATCATTAGCTATCGTTACCTTTACATGTGTCCTGGTCTAACTAACAGCATTAATCTGTCTGGGGGGGGGGAAGGAAGTGGTGGATGTGTTTTAGTCATACAGTGTAATCCAGGGTTGCTGACTCTCCCGGAAGATTTTGAGTATTTCTCCCAGTATCCTGGGATTTAATGTAATACCCTGCCTTCAGTCCAGATCGTTCCTTTGGAGGATGGGACTTGATGACGTCAATTCCTCTCCTCCCATAGTAACAGCACAACTGCCGGCCAGGTGGCAGGGCTTACGGCAGGGCCGGACTGGCCATCTGGCAGTTCTGGCATATGCCAGATGGGCCACTGGAGTGATGGGCCACTACCAGGTGCTGCTGGAGAGCTTCAGCCATCCACGTGTGCTGACAGCCATTCGCTAATTAGCTGCTGGCTAGATAAAAAAAAGAGGATAACTATCAGCAGTCTGATTGGTGGATAGCTCTAGGTGGGCCTGTGTGCATTAAATGCCAGGGCTGATTTTTAGTCCCAGTCCAGCCCTGGCTTAGAATAAAAGTTTAATGTGGTAGCGATAGAGGAGATTTGAAGAGGACCAGCGCTCTTTTTGTATGTGATCCACTATATCCTGAGAAATTATTTTAAAATCTGTTTTTGTTCTTTTGTCATTTTGCAATTACCTGTTAGCAGGGCCAGATTACCATAAGGATAATAGGACTACAACTCTAGTTCTCAAATGTCAAAAAGGCCCATAGTGTTGCACCTAACAATATTAGCGCAATGAAGAAGGGAAGAAAGGCGCAGTGTTATTAAGTGGCCCACATATGACCACCACAGTGGTTATAAGCTCATATCACTGGTCACTACAGTGGGCTTTTCATCATTTTCAGCCCCAGGACCATACTGCTCTTAAGCCGGCTCTGCCTGTTAGCATTCATTTGGTTAAAGTTTGTCTAATAATGATAGAAACGCCACACAATGTGTTCCTGTACATTGTACCATTTGGAACATTCTTTAAAGTCTATGGGGTATATTTACTAAGCAGGAAGATTGCAGTGAAAATCGAATTTGGGGAAGTTGCCCATGGCAACCAATCAGATTTGAGCTCTCAGTTTCAT
>JABWIB010000065.1:88971-108862 GCA_016617825.1 Platyplectrum ornatum | reverse complement strand
TTGCACACAGATACTGACCAGTGTTACTGTTACACTGTTATTACACTTGTGCTAGGAAACATCGGGGCCGATTCAAGCCTGTGCGAAGACAAGAAAAAACGCGAAGTGCGCTTTTCCCCGTCTATTTCGGGACTGAAAACTTGCGTCTTTTTATACGCGGCTCAATGAGCCGCAAATGAAAAACGTGAGTTAAATAGCGTAAGGCAGAAACACATTGCGCGAAGGGCATTAAATTGACCCCATCATCTCTCACCTGTAATACTGTTTGCAACTAATGCAGTGTAACTCCCCTGCAATTCAACATGGCTTAGCCCACTCTTGAGTAAGTTGAGAGTAGGTCAATAGTGCCTAAAGTCTGACTCCGTTGTAGTTAGGATATGTGTAACAATATTAAATAGCATGCAAATGAACCTAGTACATCACCGTATAAAATGTGTGTGCAGATGTGAAGGCCCTTGGTGTATATGAAAAAAAGATTTTGCTTAATATTATAAAACTCGTGTATATTGAAATGAAAGAGATATACATTTACGGGTTGGTGTAACACATGCAAAATATGTAAATATGCCGATCCATGTTCAACTGCAAGGAGAAGCCATATAGAGTATAGAAATAAATATGTAAAATCAGACAGCATTCTCTTTGCATGCAAATAGATGTAACTACAGGGACTTTATAAATCCACATTTATTCACGCCGTGTCAAGCGCTATTCAATCTCTGACAGCTTCTTCAACACAGTCATTTCTCTTACCAGCCCCATCCATACAGTCCTGGACCCCACCTCTCTGCTATAGGGCCCGAGCCTCTCATGTTCTACCCGCTTGCACCCACCACATTGCAACATGGTTTGTTCAGTAGATGCACAGATGCACCTGTACATGTAACTACTCATAACACTGGATCAATCCCTTAATAAAACATAGTGTTTCACAATTAAATAATTTATTATGTAATCTATAAACCGTTTTAATTAAAGTTAGAGCAAAAGAATAGGTAGCACTACGCCGGATGCCAACTTTTTTTTTTTACCTTTAGATTTTTATTGAAGGGATATATAAGGGGGGTACAGAAAGTGAGGAGGGGGCAGCACACAAAACCACAGTACCCCATTGCACAGGAAAGAAACACAGCAGGTATTAACATGGAGTATCGGCATTACATAAGCAGCTGAAAAAGGCTAAAGTTAAGGGGGAAAGGGAAGGGCAACCCAGGACTATAGGGGGCTTGATATGGTTCAGGACGAAGGTAGGGGGAGGGGTGCTGGAGCTAGCAGCAATCCAAGGACAAGGGGGGTGCATCACCAACAGTCAGGGATCCCAACATTATTTTATTTTTCCCATCATCTATATATAAACTTCAATGGATTTTCCCGACTCATCCCTCATTAGCAATGTCCCTTTACAAGAGTATGTTACCTCTCAATGCATTCTCCTCTGGACTTGCATACGTCAGTCACTTGCATGTGCTTGAGTCAGGACATTTAAGGTAACGCATGGCTGGCTCACGTGCTGTCTGTTTAGGGAAAGAGGTCATCATTTGAACGCTCACATTTCTGAATAGTGGAGTCCAATGCTTTGAATCATTTGCTAATTAACATTAACATCTGGATGTGACCCTGTATGAGCACATTCCAGCATTCTCATCTCATATGAACAGCTGGGTAAAAAGAAAACTTCCTTTAAGAAAACGCTTTTATTAGTGTTTACTTCAAAGTCAGAGATAGAGAAGAAGGCATAATTAATTGGAGAGATGGGAATTTGGAGCACTCCAAAGCTCTAGGGCATTTCTATCGAGCTGCTAATGAAAACAGAGCTTCATAAGAGTGATTTAATCCCTCGCCCAGTGACAGTGAAATCAATACATGAAAAAACAGAGGTTTATGAAAATATAGCTTATTTATGGTGCAATGCAATGATCATTGGATGACTTAGGGCAGAAGTGATAACTTATTCATGGTGTAAAGCCAGCCCTTTATTTTAATGTTGAAGGTTCTGAACGTGGTTAAGAATTCAATGTGTCATTATTATTTCATTACACCGGGGACAAAGCAAAGATTGATAAGGGTCTATTGCAGGGGCAGGCAACCTGCGCTCTATGCTTTAACTGCATAGATATAGTTGATACCTAACAAAGCATGCTGGGACTTGTAGTTCGACAACACCAGGAGAGCTGCAGGTCCCATTCTGCAAAACTGGCAATATATTTGTTTATAAGACTGCAAGAGTTTCTTAATATGGTTCCAGTAACAGAATTTCCTGTAATATGCTTTAAGTCTATTAGATTTCTTGAGGTATTTTTTTTTATCACTATTAATTACACAGATTTAATTAGACAGACAGACGGACAGAGAAATAAAAGACAGATAAAAATGAATGAGAAAGATATACATGAATGAGAAAGATATACATTAAGGGCAGGATCCAGACTTATGCAGAACAGCTGGAAAACATCAGTTCATGTAAAGATTCTACCAGATCCACTGGTGTACAACATAGACCATTCTTGTTACAGCAGGGCGTGTGGTCAGGGTAACTAAAGTACGCTAGGTGGAGGGGCGTTGCATGTTAATCGTACAGTAAGGGCTGCGATCCATAAGTATGCTGACAGACAATTTTCCATATTGTGGTAACAAAAAGATATGGTCCTGGTAGTGTTACTAGCTTTCCAAATGGAGGAAGTGTTTTCCCATCGCATGCATTTTAGGATCACATGGTGACATGGTAGTGTACCTGCAGCAGATACAAGTTGAAATTCCACGCAGAATAGCTCTTAAGTCTGAATTCGGTCAGCAAATATGAGATAGATTGACATGCAAGCAGAGAGATGAGATAGATATATATATAAGACAGATAAAGAGATATAAAATGAGATAGATATGAGATGTGATATATATCAGATAGATATTAGATATATATCAGATAGATAGATATGAGATAGTTCTCTGACAAACACCACTTGATATTTTATATATGTACGTGTTTTGCAGCCCAACAAGTGTAGAATTCTGTCACATAGAATAACAATGATGTTTGTACTGTCACATGCATTTATATTTCTTTTTAAAAAGAAACCATCGTCAAGGCAACTGACAGTCATTCCGCTCCCCGGTGATGCCGGCTGTCCAGGTAACAGTTAACCCTCCATTTTACATATAAACTGATGAGAAATGCAAAGCTACATGTCGATTTGTTTAGATACTCGTTTAATAAGCTCCCAGATTTCAGTCAATCCTCCCGGTATCAACAGTTCTCAACGATTCAACAGTTCTCCTGGGACCTTAGCATAGAAGGGTAAAGTTAGGGGCTAGGCAGTGGGGAGGGGATGGTGAAGAAAATCACACAGCCGAGGCCAGAACAATAAGGTTGGGAGTAGCCGGACCCGAGGAGTCCCAGCTCCTGCCGATTTGCTGGACAGGGAGAACGTGGCACTAATAATGCATGGTGGTAGGGGCCTGTGGTGTCCTAGCTCAGAGGCCCGGTTGTAAGTGCAGCCGCTGCAACCCCTGTAGCTACACCACTGAGGAGAAGGGATGAGGCTGCACTGGGCTGGCTTTTTGTCATCAGTAGTCTGTATTCGCATTAATGTTGTCTGAAACTTCCCTGAACAGGGCTATTCGAAGAGGCCAACCCTTTTGAATATGCTGTAGGTGACTTATAAGCTTTGCATTTAATTATACCTAAGCATCCTAATATATCTTCCAGCTTTATACATTTAACTGTAATAGGTAAAGCTCCCCATGGTAAATTAGTGGACACCAAACTCCCTCTAAATTACATTTAACGTTATGTCTCCTAGTTATTTTGTATAAAGATACTAATGTACGAAAATCACATTCAAATCTGTCAGGAAAAGAGAAGCTATTTGCTAAAGGATAATTGTGGAATATTTAATTCTATTCTCATTAAATACATCTGCCGTTTCTTATTTCCCCATAGTAATTCCATTTACAAAAGACACAAAAACTACAATCTTATTTATTGGTTTGCTAATTACACGTGCTGATGTCATGCATTAAATATTCTTTGAATTCCCATTGGAGCTGCGGTTTTATGGGAATCTTGTGGTTCAGTCTAGTTTATTATCGATAATGCAGTGTGTTGGACTTCTCTCGTTTCATATAAATAGACTGTGTGGCTGGTGTTCTGGAAACGCTACACACTGCTGCAGGCACCCAGCAATGCAGATCAGAGGAGCGCTGGCAAGCACATTAGGGATTTGGCTCAGTGTGATACTGCAGGATGGAAAAGGGAAAAAAAAGACCTCAATACAATTTCAGCAATAGCACAATAAATGACTTGTCTTGTTCAGATGAAGTCCTCCTCACTTATCAAATCAGAAATATTGAAGTTCTCATAAGCCCCAGCAGTACATATCTGCTGCTCCAAACATCCCTCACTCTTTATAAGTATTAATCACTGTTACAATATCTCCCACTGGGTCTTTGTACTTTTCTGGTGAACACAGGATGTGGGCCATTTGATTCATTATAAAATCTCTCTCCAGCGCTGCTCTGGCAAGATGCACTCTCATCAACGTACTAAAATACTAATCAGTATGTGTACCATAGGGCTCATTTACTAAACTGGGCAAAGCAGGGGTGCTGACGTTTAGTCATCAGCAGCGTAGGGGTAGGGTGGATGTCAAAAGCTCCGCCACCTGGATAGCAAATTCCCTATATTTGCTGTGAATGTGAAACAGGTGTTCTGATTGGTTGCTATGGGAAACATCTCCATTTTAATTTTTCTGCAATTTAGTAAATATGGCTTCATGAATCTAGCAAATCAGCAACATCTCCACATTTTCGTTCCCGCAGGATCCAGACTTATGTATTACTGAATTTACATGTGAGTGGGCAAAACCATGTTGAAATGCAGGGGAGTTAAATTTCATCAGTTGCAAACAGTATTGGAGTTAAGTGCGTTTTCTGCGCAAGTCTAATAACAGTGTAACCGTAACGCTGGTCAGTATCTGTGTGCAAAATCCAAAAGTATTCTCCCTGCATGCAAATACTAATATTCATTACAACATGGTTCTGCCCGCTCGATCGTAAGTTCAATAATGCACAATTCTGGATTTGGTCCTAAGAGCCCAAATGTGAATAAGGAATAATGGCCAAAGCACGTTATTACTGTATAATTCTAATATATCCTCCCTTCCACAATATATACAATGTATAGATCACACCCTGTTCCACCATCGGACGGAAACCCCGACCATATAAAGCCTATATATACACAGGTAGACCAAAAGCTATATACTATATAAATACATATTTGTGCTTGGAGTATGATTAATAATTGAAGCATGTATGTAAGCGGTAGTGATAATATTGATGATGAGAATAGTAATAATAATCGAAATGCAAGCTAAAATACAATACAAGAAATAATGTAGTACATAGTGCTTTGTTTATGAAACGTGGTATATAAATAACAATGTAAAAACTAAAACTAAATAGTGAAAGTGTAATGTGGGTCAGCAGTTATATACTGCCTATAGCATATAAAGGAATGAATGTTAAGATGGGTTCACCAAAACAAGGTTTTTTCTTGATTTGTCTTTCTAGTAATACAATAAAATACATCTGAATTGTGTGTAAGGGGTACATTGAGACATCCTACCTTAGCAACATGCGATTGCATCATTAAGACGTTTCATTTGAACAATCAAACAGCGTCGGATTGTGAGAAAAACCTTTGGGTTTTAATTCTGCATAATGTTAATAAATGCTCCCAATAAAGTGTTTTCCACAGATTTCAGTGCTCTGAGCTTATTAGCAGGTAATAGAGAGGCATAATACGTCCCCAGGCAAGACGGCTTATAACATAGCACTATTATAAAAAGATTAGAATGGCGTATTCTGTACATATGGAAATAAAGAGGAGAGTAAGATTGCCGAGGAGGAGGTCAGGAAATTTCCTTGATTGTTCCTTTGGAAAGAGACATTTAAAGTAGCTTAGTGTGTTTGTGAAAAGGACGTAGCGGTGGCCCTGTGAAGCTGCCTTTAGATGAACGTGTTGGTATAGCAACAACTACAAAATGTTTCCCTGATTATGGAGCTAGCTGTCACCAAAGAGTGACGGGAGAAAACCCTCTGTGGGGCTAAATCTACACGTTAGTACAATACATTGTAGACAGATATACAGATAGATACACGATAATGTTCTAGTCCTCTAGTTAACTACTGACAGAATCAATGCTTCATGACCTAGTTACATTGTGCTGGGAAAGTCTTTTCCTGAGATGATGGCATAACTCTCTATTGATGTTGTGTACCCATAACCATTATATATCTGTCCAAACTGTTACGTATTGGCTAGTTTTATTTTTCTTTGTACTTCTAAATTTAATGTTGCCATTTTCAGAATGAATAACAACAATGTACACACACAATGTACACAGGGGCTGATCCATAGTTGGACAAAGCCATGTTGAACTGCAGGGGTGATTTACATTTAAAATGTGCAAAGGAAATGAGTTAGCAAGGGATGTTTTAAAGCTAAACTACTCCGTATTTGTGAGTAATAATCACATTCAGGCAGTATTTCAAATATAAGCTATTTTATTATTCATTTGCACCCCCCCAATTTACATCATGGTATGTCCAGGTGGGGATTTGCACATTTTGGTGGAATGACTCCTTACTCTGGACCTGCATCGCTGTGTGTGTATTTAGTGTACACTGGACACATGGGCCTAAATTGACTAAACTGCGGGATTGGAAACTTGGTGATGTTGCCCATAGCAACCAATCAGATTCAAGATCTCAGTTTCACTTTACATACTGGAGAATGTGAGCTCGAACTTGCTATGGGCAACTTCCCATGGGCGAATCTGGTGGAGTTTTGGTAGGCACAGGGTGTAGTTTGGGAGTTACCAGGGTGGAGCTTGGCCTTTGATCAGGGTTTAATTTGGGCCAAGTGGGGCTTAATTTTCCCATAATTCTAATGTAGATATGAAACAAATAAATAATGAGCTCTTAGGGTCACTGCAATTTAAATGTGTATTTATAATGTTAGAAACAATATGAATGTCTCAGCTTGACTGCATTCTATCAGTATGCGCCTCCAGTATCAGTATGCGCCTCCAGTATCACAATGCGCCTCCAGTTGTCAACACGGTTGTTCCATTTCAGAGTGAAATTATTTTCAAAATTGTCACAGTGAGGGTTAGCGACTAAAGTATACAGATGGTCTCTTTAGGACTATGGTAGCCATAAAACCTTAAATGATTTTTTCAGTCGTTCTCTATAACTATATATATAATTTCTGGATAGTTGTCTCTGGAGGACAGATCTCGTTGCTTTAAAAATGTAAACGTAGATAAGCAGATATGAAAGACTAATATCAAAGCTTGCCTGCTATAAAAGACATACACTTCACACTGCATATGAATGTAAAATATCCAGCCACTGCGCTCTATATCTGACGGAATACATTGCTTTGTTATATCTTGACATTTTTGCAGGATTCAGTAGTAATAAAGTATGTCACCCCATCAGTAAAATCTAAATGGAGAATTCTATTTGATGCTGAAAGTGTAACGATACGGCATTATAGCATCTAATTATAGTGTGCTATTTTATATTCCCTGGATTTCAGCCAGATACCAGTCTATAGCAGTTCTAATGGCGCTAGGGTTGTCAACCAATCCGGTAGGAAGGAACTGAGTTCATCACGTTTTCTGTCTATTCACATTCTCGGTGTCTTGTAATATCGCCTATTTTGTGTTGTATTGGGAAGGTGTCCTCTTCGACTATACGTCTCTCCGCGTGCACCGCTCACTGATGATGTCAGAGCCCCGAATTCTCCCGAATGAAAACCGAACCGCCAGTGAATGTTGCTGAGAGATCCCGTCATTAAGCAGCGTTCACCAAACTATCATTCGGGGATTCAGGGCTCTGACATCATCAGTGAGCGGTGTATGCGGAGAACCGGATAGTCGAAGAAGGCACCTTCCCAATACAACGCAAACTACTACAGGCAATATTACAAGACACAGAGAATGGAGAAATTAATAACTGTGAAGAACTAAGAAGAAGGAGGGAAGAAAAGAGACTTATTACCACATTTATGAGACTATATAAAGTGTATATTTGGGAAGAATACCCTTTGTCTATAAGTACTTTATTGGAGGCTTTTAGAGTGGCGCCCCGCTGTGGATGATGTATATTTTGGTGTGTATATTTGTCCCTGTCTGTAGTATGGGATGGTCGTTCATCTTCATTAGGGCATCATTCCTACAACAATACTTCCTGGGCTTACTGGGCTGGCGTACCACAGTGAGGGCCATTGTCTACATTAAAGCCTTTAGTCTTTTCTTAAGCTGCATGAAAATGTCTGAAGTAGCAAAACTCCTTTAAATATCCCCAGAGAAAGTTTAGTATCATTGCTTTTACTGATCATCTTGGCTCCAGTCTCCGCTGTTGATAATTCCTATGAGAGTCGCCCCTGTGAAAGTAGAGGACAGCTCTAGTGCAGAGCGATTTCCCTGGTGGTGGTGAAACACAAAGAAGTTACTTTCTTCTGCCCTCCACTCCCTGGTCCTCATTGTGTCATAGCAGCTGATGCTAACTGTGTGAGATTGGTGTGATGACCCGTTAGCATGTGTGTGACAAACACAGAAAACCTCTCTAGCAGATTTACAGCTGATCCTTGCAAATACGTTTCAGCTGAGCAAGTTATGTAGGTCTAAATCCAAATGCAAAGGAGATATCCAGCATAGACCCCCAGAACTCTGTTAATTATATACGTAAAATAGGGTTTTCGTACAAGGCATTTTGCATCAGTGAACAGACATATGCTGAGTACATATGTCCAGTCAATCGAAGGTAAATGTTCTACCCAAGAAAGTGTGTCAGCTAGAAACGCCGGTTATTAGATATACCTAATGTAGGAATAATATCAGCACTTTGGGTCTACATTTGACCAAGAAATGTCAGTGGGGGATTTAAAATGTCAGAATATGTTGATCAAGATTTATTTAAGAGGATTTGTATGCTGTTTTCAAATGTATTTGTCTTGTAACCCATAGCAACAGTGTAGATATGTCTTAAATAGAAAGGTTGATGTAAATTAAACTAATGAAGAAATTGTTGTTAGTTGGTATGATAAAGCTATTTTCGTGCCCTTGTTACAGATTTGGGATATATCACACACATACCTGAGAAATAGACCTCAGTCCTGATGTCCTCGCAAAAAAAAACATTTGATTTCTACTTATGTATTTCAATGTGGTGTGTGGTCTTTTATATGGTAAGACGGTCTTCCGTGTCTTTCATGAAGTTGCTTTTCATTTCTTAAATACCACAGAGTTTTTACTGGGTTACTCACCTTCCAACGTCTTGAGGAACCCATTCTCACTGCTGCAGAGGCCCTGGGAATCGTTGTGGTAAGTTCACACTGTGCCTTGACCCGGGCCATGGCGGCATACTGGTGCAGTGTGAACGGGGTATTACACTATGAGGCTTCTTCCACATTATTACACAATGAAGTGGAAAGTTAAACAACACAAAGGGCCTGATTCAATGCCGCGCAAAGACGGGAAAAAGCTGGTTCCCATCTATTACGGCACTGAGAATCTATGAGCCTTGAGCTAAAAAGATGAAAGTTTTCTCCCTTACACTGTTTGCGTAAGGAGGCAAACCTTTGTGCGATGTGCATTGAATCGGCTCCTAAAAGTAGTATATTAAATATACTATATATAATAAATTTATATACTATATATAATATTTTTTATTGTTTTCATTGACAATATAATATACAAGTTAAGCAATTCCAAGTTTATATTTATAAAAAAATGTCAACATGAGTATACAGCTTTTGGTAAGTAATGACTAGGTGTACAATCATAATAGGGTTCACTTCCCTTTTTATGTTGTAATTTATTATTATTATTATTATTATTATTATTATATTATTAACAGGTTTTTATATAGCAGCATTCTAGCTTCCACACATAAGAGGTTAGTTCACTCCCCGGCAGTGCCTTTGAATGTAGAGAAATGTGGACACTTGTGTTGAGAACACTGCTATTTGTTCGACAAGCCCAATGTAAATGACACCCACTTGTCCAATGGTTTTTGCAATGATTTATGCGTTTAAAAAGAAACAAACAAAAACAATAATAGGTAAAACCAAAAACTTTAGGACAGTCTGTAACATAGAGATTATATTGATTTAGCATGGTCGGTATACTGTCTTTTGGAGTTTTGTATTGTGGTAAGATATAATTAATGTGTTAGTGTATTTGCAGCTCATTTTCTCAAGTATTACTGTATATCAATTCTGGGGCTGGAAAAGGTTCACTTAAGGATAAGCTGCTCTTTAAGGAATTACGTATTTAAATTAGTATTTTTCACATGTAGAAGAATGGGACTTTCTTTCACACATCTCAAAGTTACATTTTCTAAAAGGAGATGAATAAGACCAGTGAACATCCCCCTTGTGTGTCTGTGTGTGAATCCAGCAAGTCCTAGATTAGAGCTGACAAGAAACACATTATAACATCCCAGATTCCTTTTTTGCTCTTCATAGCAGTCCATTGTAACACATAACTGTCATATACAATACATTTACTGCTCACAGCCCATCTCACGGGAAGTCATTTAAGTCTGTTTAGACTTACGCATTTCCCTCCAGAGTACACTTAGCCTACTTTATAAAACTGAGAAAACTTACCTGGTGAAAACCTAAACCGTAGAGCTGGCCAAATAATGCTGGATTGTTTTCCTTTTAATAGTGATAAAATGATATATTAAAAGAGATGCAGAATTAAGGTCCCCTGGCTGTAACATCATGCATGAACAGCTATTACCTTTTACTCTTGTCTAGTTGAGTTAGCCTGGGAGTGGTCTACCAGGAAATCATATTGCTGACCAGTGATAGGATAATGTTGGATAGAAGTGCCAGATATATGTATTATGCTTCCAATATGTTTCCACTAAATCATATTTTTTGATATTGTGTAATGGAATAATTTCCCTTTCCATGTTAAATTCATGGAATTTCTTTTAGACTGCAAAAAGCAACCTTTGATACGCCATCTGTTATAAAACTTCACCTCCCAGCATGCTCCAAGCATAGATAATGCGTGTCAAAGCAGTGTCACGTGTTGCTTGTGGCTGATGCCACAGACCATGAATATATACGGCCTTTGGTTATTTATTCATAGTATACATATTGGTACAGAGATTTCAACATTTGAAGATTTGACTTTACCCCTTTGAAAGGTTAGGGTAAATTTATATATATATATATATATATATATATATATATACATATATATCTAAAATCCTGTTAAAGTTAACTGGAGATTATATTATCCAAAAGGAGGCTAACCTCATTACAGGTTAGCCTCCTTTTGGATAATATAATCTCCAGTTAACTTTAACAGGATTTTGCATGAACTTATGACTGATTAGGTCAGCCAGGTGCCTGGCAACATGGGTACGGACCTACCCCTTCTTAGAGCATGGTGTGCACTAATTGAAATGATTCAGACGATCAGTAATTTATAGAACTATTTATTTTACTACTTACATTTATTTCACCCTGTATTACAAAAGGGTAGCGAAGTTTAGGAGGACAATGAGCCGGGATTGGGCAGAGCGGGGGCAAGGGACTTTTGGTGGGGCTTATTTATACTGGTTTTACCCCAGGACAAGGTTGGGATGTAGGCTACCCGTTTGTTAGTGTGTATAGATGCACTCTGAAATATGTGATAGCGTTCAGATTCAAAGATGACATATTGCAAACACAAAAATAAATACTATGTGGCAAGGACATAAAAAGCTTTGAATAAAACGCAGAGCAAATTGCCGTTATTTAAATGAAGAGCGGTGAGGGAGAAGGAACCTGCTGATTCACTTTGGACAGCTATTGAAATTTATTACAGAAGTTGCATAAATGGACACATTTATTCTGTCCTGCTGACACAGAGTACACATAAGATATTCAATTTGCCATTGAGCACTGGTAATATCATTATGTTTCTAAGGGAGGTTTCATTATAATGCCGTGAGGAAAACTGCCAACGTGAACCTAGCAAGCCTTATGTTTAGAGTTGTGTCAGCAACTATTACTGTGTAAATAAATTGGTTGTCAAATCATATTAAAACGGCAGAACATTACCAAAAAAATAGAATATTATATCTATTTCTGAGTTGTGCAAATGCCCAAAAATTCACACATGAACTTCTCATACCTGCCATACCATAACTTTTTCAACCCCATTGAGAGGGCTGTTAGACGTTGTGTTAATAGTATACTTAGTATAAGGAAGACAGAGGGTTAATAAAATCCAAAAGAGTTTACACAAGTTGTGTGACATACCGGGACACATATATCAAAATATGGTTATCTACAGGAGCCAATGAGTGTTTTGGGTGAATGTAGCTAGGAGAAGCCTTGTTTCAAGGCAGAGTCCCTGGGGCCAGTCCTTTTTGTTACCTGGCATCCTGACTTGCCCTCGCTCCTGTGTTTGTTTGTTTCATAGTTGGTGGTTGATGTGTTGTGGATTTATCAGATTTGGGCTTGCTGAGATAAAGCAGTTATATGAGACAGTCAGTAGTTTTTGCCTATGTGGATGGTGGGTGACCCGAGGTAGCAGCCCTTGCTTTATAGTTTTTGACATTTGGATGTCAACATTTGAGGAGTCGATCGTTGTGACCACATCTCGACGGATGGGTGCAGGTCTTTCAATTGCAGGTTCATACATTTGCAGAGGGGGAAGGAGAGTGTTGGTAGTTTAGACTGGAGATTTATCGTGTCATTTCTATTGAATAATATCTAAATTTTCCCTCACAATTTATGGCGTAGTGTTCTCTTCCTTCTCTTAAGACGTGGCGGTTTTGTAGATACAAGGTGGGTGATATCACTGGCTGGACGCATCAAGCTTTATCACAAATATATGTTCTGCCAAGAAACTATTTTGTGTAATCTGCTTAACGCCTGCACCACACCATAAACATTGGAAAGGCTTTACAGGAATAACGGCTTAAAAGGAGTGTACATTAGGCTATAATGCAAGAACCCAGTGCCGGGATTTTGAAAGCCATAGGATACCATGTCTCTAAACCACTAGAGGCTTTGCTTACGGATATTTTTTTCTTTTTTTTTTTTAAATTATTTTCAATCCAATTAATGAATCTGAATATTAATTTTAGCTCATAAACACAATGCTAATGAAATATATGAATATATGAAAGTAGTTTAGGTGCATGTGGATTACGGAGAGAATATAAAAAAGTTACAGCAGGGCAGAGTCTCATCACTTGTGAGTTTCATCGAGAGGTAGCAGAGCAGGAGACATCCAGGCAGTGTTTATCACACTCCCAAAATTCAGGCATTGCTCCCAGAATTCCTGGAGAGTGGGTAAACCTCCTCGATTTATATTTTATAACAGCGATTCAATTGAAATAAGGATACATTGTGAAAGACGTTACCTAAGTTTACTAAACTACAGGATTGTAAAATGGGGATGTTGCCCATAGCAACCAAGCTCTGTTTCATTTTACACACTGGAGAAATTAAGCTTGAATCTGATTGGTTGCTATGGGCAACATCCTCACTTTTACAATGCCTCAGTTCAGTAAATTTAGGCCATGGTGTATTCCAATGATTTCATTACAGAGAATCAAATAAATTGTAGGGAATCTAGGGAATGCTTGTGATGATTGGGAATTCTGCCAGCACAATTAGTTCTATTTCCACATACCCCTCTGTGTGCTGTCCATATGGTATTTACTTTAATTGACCTTTTTATCTACAAAATAATATCTGATTGCATAATATAAGCAAGCTTTGACTTTCATACACAAATGTCCCAGAAGTATTGTGTCAGCAGGCAATGCCAGTAAGATAAACATGGCTTTAATTACAGACACAGCCAGAGGAACACAGCTGAGGTGAAATGTATTTTGTTGTTGTATTCTGTGGATTTGGATAATAAAATGTATTTATGTTAGTGCAGTTACCAGGAGAGGTCGGAGCAGTTCTATTTGCTATTGGTTTGGGGCAGAAGGATATATTGTGGCTTTTGTACCAGCTGTGGCCCAGTCTGAACAGCTGTGTGTGTGTCTGTGACAAGCTCTAAACCCCCGTACATCAGCTTAACAGGAATTTAGATTTTAATTGAGTAAACTAACACACATGTCAAGTGTTCATGCTTTTGTTTCTGTGGCATTGACCGCTGCTTAAGCATTATATCAATAAACACTTGAACAGGTAGCATTTATATATCTATATACAGTATATCTATATACATTGCTGAACGCAATTTGAAAATGATTATAAAAAATGTATAAGGGGTTGGATAGTGAACTTAAACGTGAAGATGGATGCAATTAAAATAGTCTTATTGTGATTTCCACGCAGATTAAGCTAGTTTCTTATAATAATGTCTATGTATTACACAAAACACAGGATTACCACCTTTTTGTCTTGAGATTCCCAGACACAAGCCCCCACCCCTCTACCTTCCTGAAAAAACCTTGGATATGAAATTTTTTTGGTACAAAAACACTTAAATGCCCGGTTATCAGTGTGAACATAGTATGACAGATAGCAAGTGACTAGAAGTATTGGAATGAGACTAATGAATGATACGTTCACATTACCTCAAATTAACTGTCTTTTTTTGATGAAAAAGCCGGCTTCAAAACTGTGTGTGAACACTCCATTTACCATACCTCCCAACATCCACGGTCCGGGTCGTGGAACACACAAGCCCCACCCCAGACCTGCCTGACTCCGCCCCTGGCACACCCCGACTCCGCCCTTGGCACGCCCAAATTCCGCACCTTACTATTTACTATGATGCCGCAATGCGCTGCATCATAATAAAACTTAAGTTTGTCCCCTTAGCGGGACAAACTACAAGGCGGGAGGGACAATGGGACAGGTCTCCAAAAGTGGGACTGTCCCGCTGAAAGAGGGACTGTTGGGAGGTATGCATTTACAAAAAGCCGGCTACTGAAAGCTGGTGTTCAGAGCCTGCTTTTCAGAAGGGATTTTGCCATCCTATCTGGCTTTTTCAGTCAGTGTGAACCCTACAAAGCTGGCTTTCCTCTCCCATTGTGTTTGTGCAGTGCTGATTGGCTCACACAGTCAGCTGTTTCCAGCACAATACTGCCTGTCTCTCCCTCCTCCCCTCATGTGAACAAACAATCACAGCCAATTACAGCACATTTTCTAAATAATGATGTGTACTGGTAGCAAAAAACAGGGTTCAGTGTGAACAGTGCTGTTTTGTTTTTTTTTAGCTAATCTGAACGGTCCTTTTTTCACAGCTCCTCCAATTTCCCCAGCTCTACACCCTGGCTCTTAAGCCTGCTTTTTCAAGACTGGTAATGTGAACAGTGTATAAGGCTTTTCTTTTTCTCTCCATTCATAACCCCAGGAACCCATCACCAGCACTTACTGAAACCTTTATCTAAAACACACACATACGATCCCTTTTGTTTTTAAAACATGACAAACCCCACTGTATATCTCTCATTAACAACTTTCCTAGCGCTTCTGTCACGAACTATAGGTTACTATGGTCACTGCAATATGTTAGAAATGATCCTTCTAATTCTATTAAACGATCTTGGTATTGCTAACGTTGGCAACGTGAAAAAGGTCAGAACGCTGAATTGAAGAACCATTTTATGATCTATGTTCTGTCTGATGTAAAAGATGTAATGTATGCGCTATTGTTCACTTAGCAATTTTTGGATAAAACAGTTGTACAAAACAGTTTCAGCTGAAATAACTGCATGTTGTACTGAATGTTCTTTACGGTTGTCTGCTTGAGGGAAATGAAACTGCCTGCTCAGTGTGCTGGAAAGCAGATTCATAAATAAAAACACAATATTGAGAGGGCTATAAGGTCACTTATAGTTATGTAGATGTGATTGTAGAAAGCCCCGGGGTGCTAGATACCACAGAACAGTGGTTACAAATCCCCACCGCCTGTCTGAGCTTCTTGTACCACATGATTGCATGATAGCAGTTTGGTATGACAACAAAACAGCAGCTGAAAATGTAAATATATTCTGATTTATCTCAGGAAGAGCTATTGTCTCTGTCATCACAATAGGAGATTTGGTAACAACTTAGGAGTCCTCTACAACGCGCCCTTGCAATTCAGTCAGACCGGTTATGGGGACTCTGGCAGCAGAAGCTAATTCAGGGACGATATATTGAAAAACATAATTTATCAAGCATTTTAAATGTATAACAGGTATAAAGAAAATATTTGTGATTTGTATAGCCTAAATTTACTAAGCAGAGAGATTGAAAGGTGGAGATGTTGCCCATAGCAACCAATCAGATTCAATCTCTCTATTTTATTTTACATACTGTAGAATGTGAACTTAAATCTGATTGGTTGCTATGGGCAACATCCCCACTTTCCAATCTCCCTGTTTAGTAAATTTAGGCCATAGCCTTTTCACAAATGTTTTCTTTATATCTGTAATTGGAAGTCCACTTTCCCCTTCCTCAGTGATACAAGGTGGACCACACACCTTGGATGGACCATTAAATGGCCACTAAAAAACTTTTGATGTCCTCACTAGATAGGTCTTCTGAATTTCAAGCGACTTGGGAGCTGTGGTTGAAATTAAATGTTTTCTATGTCCTACCTTATGATAGTCCCTTCATATTGATTAGCCTCTCGTTATCACTTCTATCTAACTCTGTACATGCTCACCATACGGAACCAAACCGTACCTTCTTTTCCTTCTGTGATTGTCCCAAGTTCTTTGATTAAGCCTACTCATAAGTCCCTCAGTTTGTTAATTTCTGCACTATTAGCGAAAAACTGTATTGTTATATAATTTAACTTGTTTCACTGAACTATAATCAATAATGTTGTGTATTTATGTGCAATAAAAAATAAAGAATTTAAAAGAAAGTTACTACTAACGATCCAGCGACCTCTGCATTTCATCTCCACGGCCTATTCCAGCTTGGTACCTTGGTGGCCCCTTTTTAAGAGATTATATCCTGCTGGTTCCATACCTCATAGGTCAGAAAGGGACATCTCTTCCCTCATGAGTCATTACCACCATATATTTATGGTATTATATCGTGAACTGAATCACTACCAAAATATAATTTTTTTTTGTATGACCATATTATGCTCACTTAACCTCATCACCAATTTTATCATAAAAGCGAGAAGAAAT
The DNA here is from genome assembly GCA_016617825.1 of Platyplectrum ornatum. Classification (NCBI taxonomy): domain Eukaryota; kingdom Metazoa; phylum Chordata; class Amphibia; order Anura; family Limnodynastidae; genus Platyplectrum; species Platyplectrum ornatum. The sequence goes on along the minus strand of JABWIB010000065.1, from coordinate 91,684 downwards.
ATACATTTTCATTGCAAATGGATGCATATATGCATGCAGAGGCTGCAAGGTGTAATGCAGCTGTCTATACTGTATGTGTTACATTTTTTTTTGTTGTTGTTTTATTTACAAATTAAAGCCCTAACAATTTTACTCTTTTAAATGATCAAAAATAGAACCAAGTCTTAAGGTGGTATGTAAAAACTGTGTTTCCTTTGGTTAATTGGAATAATAATGGTAATAATGGTTTTGCTGCTCAAAATTAAAACAAGAAGTTACAATTTAAAAGTATTTCTTGGTTAATAATGAAAATAATGAAAATCAAATAGATTTTTAATTTAAATATATTGACACATTATATACACTAGTACAATGAAGGTGAAGTTGAACATAGGAGAGTTTTGTGGTCATCTTTCTGTGGTCGCTACCATTCCATGGTAACCCGCTTTACTTCCACCTGATAAAAAGTAAAAGAGCAAACAACACTGCATATTATGGATTCCAGTTTATGAGGCTGATTCAATTGATTTTGCGGCCCTTATGCAGTTTGTGTCTTATTTTCTTGCCGGTCATAGAGCCGCGTATTAAAAGACGCAAATTTTCCCTACTGTAATTGACGACAAAAAAGCGCACAACCAGCTTTTTCCCTGTCTTCAGGGGGGAAATAAATCAGCCACAATGGGTCCTGTATGTTTTAATACAGATAGCTATTAAAATCTTTCTGTAAACAAAGTACAGGTTTACTAAAGGTCAGGTCCACCTTAATACTATTTTATCCTTTTTAGTATTATCAAATAAATCAGTTATATTCCTCCAGCAAAAGAAAACCATTGTAAAAGCTGCCATTAATGTTACTAATGACCTGCAGTAGCTTATCTGAATCCATGTGGGTATTATGTGGGTCATAATAGCACCAATACATGTTGCAGTAGTTTTTTTTTCTTTTATTCACAATATATTAGATGATAAGAAGCACTGCACTACAACTGTATGCTTAATGGATTTCTTCATATTAGCAGCCATTATGTCTTCTCATAAAATACATATTTTTCAGTTAAGTGTAAGTAAAAAGGACATTCATAAAACATAGCAATATAAATACAGAAAACTAATGCTTCTGTGAATATAGGGGAGACTCTGAGCGCCTTTGTAAAGCCTCTGCAGTCTGTCTTCTAGAAGAAAAGCACAGTAGAGATCACATTTGTACCTATAGGTTCCTAAAACTCTGAATTTAACAATTCGAGTATTTGGAACTCAGGGATGCACTTTAAGGTTTGCAAAAACAGGATAGAGGAGGCTTTAGATCAAATCACAGTGATCTATAATGGCGAAAAAAATTACCTATTCTGTAGCTATAGTCTAGGTGATAAAACCAACATCAGCCATAGTTATTGCTCTGGGTATCTTCACTAGTGAATGTTTCATTCTTACACCAGTGTTCTGTCTCCCTTCCAGCTAAGCCTTACCTGGTGTCGGCTGCCTAGTGGTGACACTAACTTGGGACTATCATTGTGGTTTTCAACCTGAGATTTGCAGTAAAATCTGGCCCTCTGTGTGCGTTGAGAAGTTTAACGTTTACAATGACTTTTTATACAAAGATTTGACAGGGTGAATCCACCGGCTGCACGCAATACAGTTTAAGATTGTAATGCATTGTACAGTACTTTCTGTTCTGCATCGCAGCAGGTCTACATGGGGATTCTACCTTATAACTTATACTATCAGAGATCAGAGAAAAGGAAACTAGCAATCATCGTTTTAAATAATATGTAAAATGTCATTTACTTTTTAGTTATGTTGGAACAGTTATTTGAATGTAGGTCACTAGTAAGAATTTACAGATTATATGCTAGACGGGATGATCTTTTCTAAAAAGAATATAAACACATTAAGAGAAGATGAGAGATATGGTCTAGAAGGAATGCAATTTTCTTTGCAGAGCGGTAATAGAACCAAAGAAACATATTCCAGCGCCTGCTCTGTGAGGATCTGAAATATTTATCTTGTAGTAAAGTTTGTTGGCTTATTGGCTGATGAAGGGAGTCTCCATGGCCTCCAACATTAATCATTTAGAAATGGAACTCATCCTGATGCTACAACAAATATTATAGGTTAAATCTCTCATCTCTATGGATTATATTTGAAAAATCCCATCATAATGTGCTAGATTTACGGAATATCCTATTTATTATTTATCAGTGTTATATTTAGCATTCCATATAGCAAAGAGATTAATTTTACATTTCATACTAATGCATAATCTATTTTTTTTAATAAATTATTTCGTTTTTATGTAGCACCATTAGATTATGTAGCTGTTTACAATATTAACAATCAGAATGGGCGTGGAAGGGTCAATTCAATTAAAGTCATATTACTGAATGTTATTATCATTAAGATTTCTTTATCCATGTCTAAAGTTATCATTGTATAACGACATACATAACGTGATGGTACAATGTAATTATTAAATGATTTGGAAATTAATTGATGAAATATATAAGCAAAATGATAAAAAAAAAAAAAAATATATATATATATAAGTACAGCAGTGGTACAGTTCCATCCACTTTTTCAGAGTAAACAGGCTCCTCAATTGTGTTATCCAACATCATTTATAATAATGAGCCTGCTACTTGTGCTGTACAGCATCGTTTATATTAATCAGTAAAGTCAAAACACTGCATTGGCTGTAACAGATGCCTATCCCAACAAACATATTTAAATAGATGAC
>JABWIB010000065.1:0-88726 GCA_016617825.1 Platyplectrum ornatum | reverse complement strand
ATTTACTAAGCAGGGAGATTGCAGTGAAATTCGAATTTGGGGAAGTTGCCCATGGCAACCAATCAGATTTGAGCTCTCAGTTTCATTTTACACTCTGGAGAATGTGAACTCAAATCTGAATCCCAAATTCGAATTTCACTGCAATCTCCCTGCTTAGTAAATATACCCCTGGGGCACTTTCCATTTGGCTTCCGCACTCTTCATGCAGATGTCGGGTAGAGTGAGGACACCTGGATCTGGGTCCTCCAGATAATCAATTCTGTGAAGGATGTCTTTCCAACGGTGGGGTAGGAAGGGATCGAAGATACTCTAGATTGATTATGATAATTGTACTTTTGATCTTTCGTACTATCCACATTTCAGTACTGTTAATGTAGGGTCCCTTATTCTCTGAGCTTATACCACAGCCAAATCAAAGTTCTATATTTAATTCCAATACGTCAAATTTATATGGAATATAGAGTCAGTATGTATTATTAAGAAATTATGTAATGTAGCTAAATGTATTGTGCAATGTGTCTATTAAAAGACTTTACTGGCTTTCTAAAAAAGAAATCTCTACTTTTTATGTTTCCCATATAGATAATCGTTGGAGAAACTGTAGTGTTTTGTCTACAGGTAGCGACAAGAGATTTTGAAAACCAGGAAAAAACCCTTTTAACAGGAGACTGTTGCTATATTAATCCATTGGTGCGGAGGACTGTCAGATTCCTTGGTGAGTTTATATTATATTATTATAGTTTAAAACCCATTGTTGTTATTTCAGATTTGTCTGACACTCTACCAAACATTTATTTACAATTTTGTAACCGGGGTATGTTGCTAAGTCCTGCCCCCTTATATAAGCTCAGCACCTTTAGTACCTGCGATTATGTGCTAAATGTTCCCCCTTCAGTATAGGGGGTGTGGCTTATACAAGGGGGCCTGGCATAATGGTAGTAAAGGTGCCGGTATGCCATAACTGACCTGATTTAGGGGTATATTTACTAAGTGATGAGATTGCTGTGAAATTGGAAAGTGGGGATGTTTCCCATAGCAACCAATCAGATTCGAGTTCGCCAGTGTGTAAAATGAAACTTGAGAGCTTGACTCTGATTGGTTACTATGGGCAACATCCCCACTTTCCAATCTCACTGCAATTATGATGCAATTATGAAAATTATGATCAAATCAACAAAAATGTCAAGTCATCTCTGCTGAGGTAGTCCTAACGCTATACTGTGGGTGTCCACATATTTATTCATATAATGTTCCTTCTGCCACTTTGCCGCTTTGCTGCTATAGGTGTTTCTATCTCAAACAGTGAGAGTCCATGTATTGGATCAGTGGTCGAAGAGGAAATTTAGAAGTGGGGATATGGAAACACAGAATATAATAGAAGACAATGGAGATTTCATTTTTTTCAATTACATCAGTGGGAGAAGTGCCAATATGGCATACCCCCGTATACACCCCCACTTTCCCCATGTCCCCTGTTGTTTGCCAATAATTCAAAAAAGGCAGAGGGATGGACAATTAGAAAGTGGGTGGGGAGAGGGTTACTAGTTTTTATTTTTAATACATACTTCTCAAGTAACAGATAGCCAGGTAAGCCAGGTAACCCAGTGAATAATAGCAACGATGCATTACATAGTGGCAAAATAAAAGATGTAAGCTCTTAAGCTGGCCATACACCAGAAAGATAATCTTTCCAATCAACAGATAAATGACCCTCACAGCAGAAATCTGTTACATGTGAACTCACAAAACATGCATTTAATGAGTACACATCTAACAGATTTCTGCTGTGAGGGTCATTTATCTGTTGATTGGAAAGATTATCTTTCTGGTGTATGGCCAGCTTTACACATAACACTCCTCAACATTGGTTCAACAGTGTTAAGATGAGCTTTATGGGACCTGTAGTGATTATTTTGTAGTGGGTGTGTTGGCACATAACCAATGTCAGGAATCTTCATACTATATGAAGGGAATCAGTAAGTCCTATATTCAGCAGATACCCCTACACATGAGGGGAGACCACTCCACCTATACATAAGCTAAGCCTTATGGAGACCGCAATTGAAAGCAAGGCGCTGTGGTAACTTAGCCCTTGACTTTTCTCCCGCACGACCACCTTCTCTCTCTGGATCTGGTCTATTTTCCGCACATACGTGTGCCTTCTCACCATGCCACCATAAAGAGTGACATTTACGGATACCTGGAACCTTAATATCAATAAAGGTCTTGGACAGTGTGTGCATGCCTAGGCTGTGGAAAGAGACGCATTCACAGAGTATGGATCGTATCCTGTATATTTAAGTCCATGAAGCTTTCAATTACATTGATCATAACTCTCTAGTCTAGTGCTTTTATACAAGTGCAAACTATAAAGCCACTATATATATATATATATATATATATATAACTGTAGACCCTGTAAAAATATAGAGAACACCAGATACATATTACATTGGTAACAGGTTTATACATAGCTCCAGCAGATTACACAGCGCATTATTTACAGTTTATCAGATGAAAGATATTTTGTGGTGTGGAAATGGCCATACCACAGTCTCTCCTCTTATTCATCTTCCCGAGATTGTGACCTCTCCACCCCGTTATTGCATTTCAAACTGCAAGATTGAAAGTTGTTTCACTGCTGAGAATGCCCTTGAAACATTGCCAGAGTCCTGTATATATACTGCAGATCCAGCCAATCTTTGATGTACACATCTCTGCGTCTATACAAAATCAAAGGAGCGCTGTGCATACTAAGCATGGCTAGTCCAAAGAGACATTTGCATTGCAAACTGCACCTTAAATTACCTCCATTATGTTTCCTTGTAACCAGGTCCCTAGATCTGCATTCACTATATATTTTGGAACATTACTTGTGTCTGCTTAATAAATGCAAATAGCTTTTATTATACCTCTTTGAAACTGATCCATCATACATTAGTATAGTCCAGCCATGCGGATAGGACTGTGTGTCCAAAAATTGTAGCCATTAAAATGTACTGTTCGAAACATCTGATCTCCGACCCCAAATACACCAGGGCTCTGTATATGTTGTGCTCCAATTTAGTTACCCAGCAATTATGCAAATATGCTTTTTTAATGTGCGCTGTACTGACCTGCATTTCCAAAGAAAAGTGTTTTACTGTTTGTTAGTTAGCAAATAGCATCAACTTCAGCAACCATATGAATAAAAAATTATTTAAATATCTAACAAAAGAAAAGTGATATTTTACATTTCAATTTCCATAATTATAAGGTTAAAATTCAAGTTGTTAAAGAAAAAAGTCAGGAGGACATCCCATCACTGTTTTGCCTGTCTTTATATATAAAAATGTCAGCCATTAGGGAATGCTGGTGCTAGTATTATGTTTCCCAGATAAGCCCTACCCTAAAAATAAGCCCTAGTGAATCCCCCAGTTTGTAAAAAAAAAAAAATAAATAAAAAAAAGCAGGACTGAGGGGAATGATGGTATAAAATCATTTGGGGGGCATGATGGGGATAAAAGCAGGACTGTTTCTATAAATCTCTGTCAGTGTTAATTAAAATAAGACCTACACTGAAAAGAAGCCCTATGGTGTTTTTTTTGGACCAAAAAAAAAAATAAGACAGTGGGTAGCATGGCCATGTTCCCTACTGTTAAAATCTCTAAAATACATAACTATAACTATATATACTATAAACTGTGCCTAAATAAGTTAATAAAATCTAAATATTACAAATAGCATACCCCCCAACCGCTTTTGGGGGACTGTCCCGCTGTCCCTCCCTCCTCCGTGTTTGTCCCGCTAAGGGGCAAACTTTTTTTTTCAATTTGATGCCGCGAGTCGTGGCGGCAAAAAGGGGCGGGCTTGGTCGGGGAGGGGCGTTGTCGGGAGTGCCAGAGGTGGAGTCGGGCGGGTCCGGGGGCGGGGCTTATTTGTCCCGCGGCCTAGAGCCCCAAAGTTGGGAGGTATGCAAATAGTATTAATAACACTGTCATTAAACTTGTCTTCATGAGAATCAGTCGTCTTCTGATGACAGACCATGCATCCTGAGAATGCAGTGACGAAAGTCCTTGTCATGCGGTGGAGAGGTGCAGCATGTTTGCCCTTCTGCCTCTAGTGACAGATATACAACTATGGTCTTCTGTAGATGCGACCGCTCCACACTGTGGGTGCATTGAGAAGATGCGATCGTAATGGAAATTACCTACAAAAAATTCTAACTGCATCAGGATCAGGCCCAATATTCTCACAGTAAGTGTAATGAGTTCACAGAGTGAACTGGTGCTTGGAAGATATGGGGGCTGTAGAATGGATTATGCATTAGACTGTAGTTTTCATTTCACTATTTCTCATATTGTGTGTTTTTCTTAAGTAAGCACAATTTTCAAGCAACAAAATGCATAATTAACTTACATTATCCGCAGAAATTCATAGCTTTATGTAATTAATCTCAAGCAACACTACATGGAAAAGACTGTGTATTTAAATTCTAGTGATGAGAACAAATGTGCAATATTTCACAGTGTCAGCAAGAGGGGAAGATACTGGCCTACATTTACTAAGCAAAGAGATTGCAGGGAGACGGATGTTGCCCATAGCGACCAATCAGATTCAAGCTCTCAGTTTCATTTTACATACTGGAGAATGTGAGCTGGAATCTGATTGGTTGCTATGGGCAACAGCCCCACTTTTCAATATCCCAGCTTAGTAAATTTAGCCCCTAATCTCCCACTTTATTAGCATTTACTTGTGCCATAAGTGCTCCAAGCAGAGATACAATTCACATAAATAGCAGTCATATAAAATGATAATATTATTTTATTTATTTATACTAAGATCCCATATCAGATCCAAAAACACAATGGCCGACTTCCTCATGCGGGGACAGACAGGCAGCACAAAAGTACAGGAGAGGGGAGTGAATGCCCCTGTCACTCCCCTCTACTTACATCCGAAAAGGCAGAGGTCTAGCAGCTTACACTGGATTGTGGAGGGGTAAGGGGGAAGTCATGCAGTCAGACAGGGGCCAACACAGGATTTTGGAAGGGGGGTTTCCAAATACATTATATGGGACTATATAATGTATATTGGTGTCACTCCTAAATCTTCATATGCCACACATTGTATACAGTGTGACCACACTGCGCTCTGTGAGAACGTCCATAGAGCCCTAGGAAAGATACTGTTTTGCCTATTACAATAATGGCCAATAAGATCTTATTATATTTAACACACTGTAATTACACAACTGAAACAAAACATGAATAAAACGACCTTATATAGTAAAATTATAATGAAATAACCTAAAAATGGTCACTTTCTAACTCGCAGCGCCCTCGAGCTTTGTGTGTTTATTAAATATATGAAATATGTCATTTATGTCAATTACCATTAACGAAAAATAATATCGTAATATTAGGAGGGTAGTTTATAGAAGGTACGTGAGGGAGCCCAGGGCCAGTAGTAGTGTTATTACTGGCCTCCTCTCTGTTATATAAATCTGCTGTGACATAGCACCAGCCAAAGGAGTTAGATGATTGGCAGGTCGGGTATCGGGGGGGCCACACATCCCCTGGGGCCCGTCCAGGACTAGGAAAGTGTCTAGGTTGTGTAGCATAAAATACGACCCTGTTATGATAGCAATGACACTTCTGACACCTCCTGAGAGGAGGGCTGAGCTGCGATGGCATTTGGCCATGTTTTGCTAGTAGTGCAGTTTCAAGACATTTTAGCTCCCAGGGCAAAGAGCTATAAATCGCCACTTCTCACCCTGGATATATGCTTAAACGATAGTTAGACCCAATGGTCACGTTTAATCAAAAAAAGAGACACATGTATGTAATACCAAGCCTGTAAGTATCTTACACAAGTATAACAAGCTATAACAAACACCACAGAAATGAGGGCGGCATATGTACATAATATCACAAATTCAGTGGCTCAGTGGTTAGAACTTGTTCATTGTTACTTACAGACAGCCTCTGTTATTTATCACCTATACCATTGTACAATCAGCGTGACTATGTATACTCTCTTTCTGTTTTCCAGGGATTTATACTTTTGGACTATTTGCTACAGACATCTTTGTAAATGCTGGACAAGTTGTGACAGGAAATTTGGCGCCACATTTTCTTACAGTTTGTAAACCCAACTACACAGCACTTGGCTGTCACCAGCTTACACAATTCATCACTGACGGCAACGCCTGCACTGGAAATCCGGACCTTGTGGTCAAAGCAAGGAGAACGTTTCCCTCCAAAGAGGCAGCTCTCAGTGTGTATGGAGCAATGTATCTGGCTGTGAGTACAGTGTATCAGTGCACAGCGATGTAGCCGTATGTGGGTTGTTGTGTGTTTAGAAGGGATATTGTATAATGTGATCGCTGAACCTTAAAAGCTGAAAGAGAATTGCAACGTATTTGCCGTTTCAGCAGCATGATAATCAGTGTGAAGCTGGGTGCACCCTACATTAATTTCACATGATGTGATACATTGACATGTGTATGATGACTGTTGTGGCCTAAACACTAAACACCATGAAGTTCCAACCAGTGACGACCCTAGGTTTGCGGGCCCCAGTCAAAAATGGAAGGGTCTCCTGCCACCAGTAATTGCCTCCCCAGTCCAGCCCCCCGCAGCCAATCAGGAGCCCCGCAGCCAATCAGAGGGTCCTAATTGGCCATGGCCAATCGGGAGCCCCACGGATAATCAGGGTTTCTTGGACTGAGGGGTAATGATGTCCAATGGCCGGGGGGGGCTCTCTGTGGAGTTGACTGAGCAGGGACCCCTGAGCCACCGGTATGGCCTATGCCTCGGGCCACCTATGGTTCCAACGATGATAATGAATGATAATGTTTTAAGTTGCCAAATTCTGTACTGTATTTAACATAAATAGCTTAGGTCCTATAAATTCAAAATACATAATCAAATACATAAATGCATCTCCATACTCCACCCTTCAATAAGTTTGCATTCAGATGTACAATAAATGGAATTATGGTGACCTGAAATTGCCGGGCCATAGCTCAGTGTGAATGGGGTCTCAGCAAATACCTTAAAAGGCCTCACGTCCCCGCTGCTAGGCAGTGGTCAGGGGCGCGAGTACTGCCTCCATAATACAGACCTCACATTCCTGCAAGGTCTGAACTTTGAACGTTGTTTGAACGGTGCATGGTGCATAGAGATTTCAATTGATCCTTAGACTGTCCTGCTGCTCGAGGGTCCTTAAAATCGTGGTGCCCTGGGCAGCTGACCAGTGTACCCATACATTAATATGGCTCTCTATGTAATTCATTATTAAGGCAAGAGCCAAACTATATAGTTGTTATTATAGTTGCTACAGACAATTATAAGTACTGCAGGAAAGCCCCAGACCATGTTATTCTCTTTCTGTTCTGTAGTTTTTCATTAGTGAAATTAGTGAAATCAGTGCATGGCTCCAGGGGTAATAGCTGGATTATTGGAAAATTAGTGTGTATTATGTCGGTTATTATGTGTATTGCAAAGTGTGTAGTAAGAGACATATACATGATCACTGATACAAATTGCAATGTGGATCCAGCGTAACTTGGGAAGTTTTGATAACTTCATATTATTTGGAATTATTTGCCATCTAGTGATGATGACAGTAAAGCTTATTATGCAGTTCACATGCAGTTCAGTTACTGTTCTGACACTGCCTCAATTTAGCCTCAGGATCTCAATAAATACTTGTGCTGAAGATGAAAGGCGAAGAGCATTTGCAATGTGGAAATGCATATTATCCAGTGCCCGTATACATTAAATAATTTCAATATTCAGCTCCAGTCAGTAGACTGTAAGGTGGATGGCAGCAAGTTCTGAATGTATTCCAGTGCACACATCATTGTCGTTGACCTTAGGGGAAGAGCAAGTCATTTGCTTTATGCAGCACACAGGTAGTAAAACATAGACTTACTTTGTCCCCTTACTAACGTAAGATTAATACCGGAACACTGAATGACCTTCTAAGGACAAATATCAAGCAAGAGACACCAAACAAAGCAGCTATTCCCATCAGAACTGTGTGTTAAATGGTCTCTCAGCTCTGATTTTATATGCAAATCCAACAGTTGGTCTGTGAATAATTAAAAAGGACTGTAACGCAAAGCTTTCAATGCTTCATTCTCTGGAACAGCGACATTACTTAAAGAAGCAGCTTACATAGGAGCTATACTCATATTTGATCGTGATGGTTCTGTTTTGTGTTACCTCTGAATTTGCTACAATTTATTTGACCTGGTGTCTCCAATCCTTGGTGGGCTTATCACAATTCATGTCTCTGCTCCCCCTTCCTGTTCTCTCTCTCTGAGCTGTGAGCTAACTACCTTGCAGGTATGCTGATGGCTAGTAACATCAGTACAACTTCCAGACCTGTACAGGTGAGACCAGTGCCATCATTGAAGCCTCTGTTTATTCCCTCCAGTTTTGATTCCCAGAGTATACATCTCCAGCATTTTCTTGTGCTTTGCTTCCTTTCTAATATCCAGCTGCCGGACTCTTCCTCTGTGTTACCATCCATCCATAGTCTTTCAGCCTGCTTCCGTCTGAGTCCACTCACTATCATTCACCAGCTTCTCCACTGTCTCAGGGCTTTACTTGAGTGGCAACCTGCCATGGGCCGCATGCAAGTCCATCCCCACTATCAGGGGTAAACACCTGCACATGCTTAGACTCTGCTTCTAGATATTCTGTCCAAATATAATAGAGACAATGGGGGAAATTCACAAAAGTCGAGTTTGGGTAACCCGCGGCTGCGATAAACTCGCAGCCGCGAGGTTACAAGTACGCAGGCGCGAGGTCACCGCGTCTGCATTGAACAACATGCAGACGCGGTGACCTCGCGCCTGCNGCGTCTGCATTGAACAACATGCAGACGCGGTGACCTCGCGCCTGCGTACTTGTAACCTCGCGGCTGCGAGTTTATCGCAGCCGCGGGTTACCCAAACTCGACTTTTGTGAATTTCCCCCAATGGCTCCATCGTCATTCTCTTCTGTGTATGCACTGCAAACTCTGGCACATTCAGGAAGAGAATAGAGAATAGGGCGATCCCTAGACATCTAAACATTGTTGATTAAAGGGGAGTTGTAAGTCTGATAGGCTAAACAAGGTACTCAAGATTTTATTATGTGAATAAAAACATAAGCTTAAATGCATACTGTAAAACCCATAAAAAGACAGTCATCAAAATTTTCTGTACATGCAGCAGGTGATAACAATGTATAGCATAAATATGAAAAACAAAAACTAGTACCTTTAATATAAGAATATTTCAATCTTTTCCCTAAGGAAATATAGTCCTGTATTTTGGCCACCTCCTGCAGGCAATGATAGCCTCTGTAATGGAAAACTAGCTGAAGTTTTAACTAGTTTAACAAACTGAAGTTTGTTGCTTAGCGTACTGACTGCCCAGGTGCTTGGGTAAGGTGAACTTGTGATAACTGATCCAAAAACATCTGATAAGGAAATAGAAATAAGATGTGTGGATACCATGAAAACATCAGTGATTATTTTGGTGTTATATATATATATATATATATATATATATATATATATATATATTTTAGTATATACCATATACTAGGGCCATATATCCAGGGCCGCCGCCAGGATCACACGGGCCCGGGACTCACAAAGCCCCTGGTGGCCAGGCGTCCCTACATAACGTCAGGATGTCGTGACATCACGACGTCACCACAGGAGGCCGTCGGGCCTATTGAAACTCACTTAGATGCCAATAAGTGTGTTCAGGCAGGTTGCCAGCAGCGGCGGCAATGGCGGCCCTGTCTCCATTTATAAGACGCACCTTTTTTTTAACTGTACATGTGGTTTTGGATCAAGAACTGTTTACAGAACTGTTACATTGTTCAACTTCTCTGGCTGTGTTGTTTAACTTTACCTGCAGCAACTGTATGCATCCTATATATGGGGACATACGGTGTACTCATTCATTCATTCAACTTCACATTTTTATGTTATTTCTGTTGTAAATAAAATGTTCCTCAATGTGTAGGACCATTCAGATTAAAAAGGCATTTACAAAGTAAATATCAACATTTTCGAATTAGATAGTATAGAGTATTGGTGTTTTCTCTGAGCATGCGCCTAATAGATAAATAAATAAATAATAAATGTCACCATTCAATCCATAAAAGCTTCCAAGAAAAGTGCAGTTGTTAGATTCACATGTAGGGAAGGTCATTCAGGAACAAGGGCCACATGACTCTTCTGTCACTAAAAGATACTTCAAATAGACAGTATGATTGATCAGAGGATGCTGCCCCCCTAAAGAGCAAAGAACACATCCAAACATCACCTGCCATTCCCAAGGCTTAGTGAGGCGAGATACTTTGAATCGAATGCTAGATAACGGAGGATAAAGATGAAAGTGTCCTTGTTAGAGATATTGCAGACAAAGTCAGATAACATCATTTCGCAAAAAAATGGAGACCTGAACCACCCCTGTCACATGAAATGTATTCTCTCTTATTTCCTTGCCAAATGCAGTAAAATAGATATTAGACCCTATCCACACTAATCTCTTTAATCCAGATAAGTCAGCAGTCTGAATTTAGAGGAAAAAATAAAACATGCTGTACAGACTGAGGAAAAATGGCTACAATTGGGATCATGTGCATGTCATTACAGTTAATGAGCTTGATCCTGAGTTAATAACAGCATGGGACTTAAGTACGTAAGTCACCTATCAGCTTCCGTGACGGAATGCAGCTCTCCATTGCTGTGCTGTCTGCAGAATTCCGTCTCGTGTGGGGTGGGACCCAACAACCATGTAACGAGATGGTGGGTGGAATATTGGGGAATACGCACACAAGACCCTACCTTAAATCCTCTTCACCACTTTTGCATAAATGAAAGGTGTGGGAGTCTGGATTGTACGTAAGAGCTGAATGCAGCCACTATGGTGGTTACACATTAGATTATTGTGTCAGTCACTTGATCTGCTCAGTGTGTAGTCACCCATGATCGTTTCACAAGGTCTGTGGTTGTTTGAAATGATTTTTAGTAGCTCCTGATATCTTTGGTCGACAATGTCATAATGTCTTCAGAAAACCTCAGTGTGTACTGAACACACGATCTTCAGAGCAACAATTCCCTTCGAAAATTAGTAATAGAGCCATCTGGTGTACAAGTATGTAATTGCAGCCTTTTAATGCAGCAATGGATTCTGGGATTGTTCTCACTCCGAGTTTGTGCAGCCTGCAGATCTTTTGAAGAAATTCAGCTGATCTGAAAAAAAAAACACAATTGTGCTACCCAGCTTAACTGTACAAATTACATACCTCCCCCCCGCACCCCATGCATACGCACACGCCCTCCACACAGTTATTATGCAGGTAAGAATGCTAATTTACACACTAACTCTTCTAGGAACAGGTCATTGTTATGGTGCACATGCAATCTTATCTTCTGCAACATTGAGGACATTTTTAGGTAGGGGTCAGGGGTCGGTGGGTGTAAGAGGGGTGCCCCTTTTGCCCACAAAGGGTTTGTTAAGATCACATGGCATTCTAATCATGGAACTCCAATACTGGTTAGAGCTCTGATCGGTCCTTTGACAAAGAAACTACTTGCTTATGTAAAAATACTGTTTACTGATATATAGTTTGTCTCCTTACTTGAATAATCATGTTTGCAATGGAAATGTATTATTAGTAGTCAAATGTAGAGACTTGTAATACAATAAATAGACCTTGGGGTCCGATTAAACATGTCTCATAAGAAGAACAGCTTTCTCATTTAATAAAGATATCTAATAAAATATACACACTGCTGCTCTGTAGTCTGCTTATGTAGATCTATATCATAGAGGCTGCAGCACTATCCTCAGGTGCAATGTCAGCTATTCCTTACTGATATGTCTCCGCTGTTCAGGCCCTAGGGATTCCCGGATACGTTGTTTCTTCAAACATCATGCATAAAATATTCCTACATTTAAAAGAGCTTTGTCTTTCACACTCTCCCTTACAATCACAATAGGAAGGGACTATTCGTCTAGGTCTGTCAGTGTTCAGAGGCTGGGAGCAGCAATACATATTGCATGACAATTAACACTCCTCAAAGTTCCTGGTTACAGATGTAATACTGAGATCATACATAGTATAGTGACCACACACACACTGGCTGAGAGCCAGGTCTATGTATCTGCCCTGTTGCCTATCTGTATATGCTGATCCTAATACCTGTGTGCCAAACTGTATCTGGCCAATCCAATACCCCTGTGCCAATCTTTGTTTGCCAATTATAATACCCTTGTTGATCTTTATATGCCTGACTTAAATCTCCTGTGCCAATCTGTATATTTTGATTCTAATACACCCTGTGTCAATCTGTATATAGCAATCCTAGTGCTGATCTGTATATCCTAATTATAATACCGCAGTGCTGATCTTAATATGCCAATCCTAATAACCTGAAATATCCCTGTGCCACACTATGCCAGTCCTAATAACCATGAGCCAAACTATATATTCTGATCTTAATACCCCTGTGCTGAACTGTGTATGGTGATCCTAATACCCCTGTGCCAAACTGTGTATGGTGATCCTAATACCCCTGTGCCGAACTGTATATGGTGATCCTAATACCCCTGTGCCAAACTGTATATGGTTATCCTAATACCCCTGTGCAGAACTGTATATGGTGATCCTAATACCCCTGTGCCAAACTGTGTATGGTGATCCTAATACCCCTGTGCCAAACTGTATATGGTTATCCTAATACCCCTGTGCCAAAATGTATATGGTTATCCTAATACCCCTGTGCNATCCTAATACCCCTGTGCTGAACTGTATATGGTGATCTTAATACCCCTGTGTCAAACTGTAGTATCAATTAGAGGTATCTTTTACCAAGTCACTTAGAGCTCAGAGCCAGTCCATAAACAGACCACACTGGTGGCAGCAATCTGAACCAGCGCACAGACCCTAGGATAGTCAATGGGAGGCGAGGAACAGCTTACAAGTAGCTTAGGAACAGCAGGGTGCAGCAGGAAACACATGGATAATGTACTCTGCAAGTGTACCTATTTAGACAACCCTGTACCGGTTTGTACCGATTACTAAGGGCTGCAGTGACTGTACCGGAAATGGCAAACCCTGCCACTTTTGTGTACAAATTTTTTCTGTTGTAACCAGATTTAGGGTTAAAAGATGATACACTGTTACCCTGTTATCAGACTTGTGATAGGAAACATCATCTCTCACCTGTAATACTGATTCCAATTAATTCAATGTACCTCCCCTGCAATTCAACGTGTTTTTACCCATGAGAGTGTAAGTCATGAGTGTAAATATGGATCTGGCCCTTATCTTCCAGTCTGGATCTGGTGCATGGTACCTAGATTAGCAGAGTGCACCATCTCCAAGAACCTATTCTTGTCTCCTGTAACCCTTAATAAAAGTATAGCCTTATGTGATCCAGCCAATATATGTTTTAATACCACACTGTGAAGGTCTTGCGTCTCTCTTCTGTAGCATGATCGCTACAAATAAAGAGGGATGTTTGTATTTATGCAAGCAAAAATTAATGAAATTATACTTGAAGTTAATGCTGGAGTTAATCAAAACCTTTCCCTAAGGAATTATTGCTACTTAATTAAAAGCTATCTTAACTTCAATCCTCCTTCTCTGTTAGAATAATGTGGAGTTTTCATTCCTTAATGTGCTATTTGTTTCAGCAAAATCTGGGATATAAGCTGATTTTGTTTTGTGCTTGACGTTCCCTAGTAATGGCATCTAAAGTAAGAATAAGAATAAGTCACCTTGTACAACCAGGATAAACAGTGTCTATTAATAATTTACTTTAACTTACTTATACACATTTCCAGGGCAGACTTTATTCTGCTGACAGACTAGTATGAGTTTTACTATGTTGGTTACACAATAAACCCATTTTTAAAGGAACCCTCCTTTTTAAAGTTTCTCTTTGTACCAGGTACATTCTGTTGTATTTCCCCTCATTAATTGCCCGGTGCCATTCTTCTTCATTCTAGACCAGGAAGGACACCATGGGGGTCCATCTAACAGCACATAATTCCCCCTATTTTCTCACTATTAATTTCCAACCTCTAACCTATTACTTCACACTATCTCCATTAATATCCCTACTAACCTTTATCTAATAACCTAATACTGCCCTATTTTATCACTACTAACGTATCCCATTAATCCCTGCCCTTTTAAATTCCCCCCCCCGTAATCCTGGTTTTCAGATATTCCATCTAAAACCCTGACATTTCTTTTTTTTTCCATATAGGGCCTTTAGTCTCTAAAATGTTATCCTCCACATTATGTTTTAGCCTCATGCCTCAAAATAAACTTGTAAGAAATAATATGGAGTGTTTTGGTTTATTTTGTATATTTTTCATTACAACTGAATACTAAAAGGCATAGATGTTTGGGCAATTCATATTTTAAAATAAAGTAAAGAGACAGCTGGGTCTACTGTATGGTGCCGGAAAGAGCGGGAACCGGCGCCATGACACATAGAACTCTTCCATGTGGAAGATGTCATAATGTCATATCGTTATAACAGATCTTCTCTGTAGTCAGTTTATGAGAAAAAAGTTATGCAGTTCCTTACGTTCCAGGGATAGTTTCCTCTTAATGCATTAGACACCAGTCAACTTCTGATTATAATGTTTCTCAAATTTGCTGGTTGTCTGTAAGGAAGGGTCTGGGAACACGTATTTTATTTATTTATTTTTAGGTGGACATCCTTCTGTAGGACATGATTGTGGATTGTAGATCACTACCAGAGATACATGTACATGTACAAGTTGACTTGTGGGTATCCTGGTGGCTCTGATACTTTGGTATGTGGGCCGATTAATGGATTTTAGCTACAGGGATGTCTGTACTGAGTTTTTTGAGTAGTTATAGTTCTATCCAGGAAGATTATTATTAGGTCCTCCATAGAACCAGTCCAGGTTATCAGGATATCATCATTATACCGAAAATAAGCCAAGGGTTGTTGGTGACGCTTGATGCCAAGACGTCAGTTGCCAGTTTAGCCATGAAATCAATATGAATACTGGAAGTTCAAAGATTTTTAAGAAATGTTAGCCTGTCCCCAAAATGCACTTCAAGCTAAATCACAACTGTCCCCGTATAAAGAGGGAATGTGGCGTATGAGATAATGGTTGGAGTTTTGGTCACATATGGATACTCTTGAGGGAGAATTTGGAGGGAGTGGGGTCAGTTTTATTCACCCTAACTGTTGGGTATATAGCAATTAAGTATTATTAATAACCAGTACTTAGGTTCCATTTATAAAAGTTCTCCTGCGGTTGATAATAATGGTAGCCAGGATCGCATCTCTTCGCTTGGCCGCAGGATTTAAAAATACTGTACTTACCTCCCCTACAAGATCTGCTCCGCAAACATAGTAGCTCCTCGCTGCCAGTTGCAGCGCATGCTCAGTCTCTCAATTCTGGTACTTAGAAAATGTCTTAGTTTGAGAACTAATGCTCATGCCCCGGGACTATTTTATTAATGTTTTAAGTTCTGCAACAGAATTGTCATTTTGGATCTGATAAATTTCTCACAACAGTTAAAATTGCTGCTAATGGCTTATTGGCCTTTTAACCTTTACTGGTATCCTATAACCTATGGCCTAGAAAAAAAAACTGCAGATTCACTTAACCATAAGATGATGTGAAAAAGCGGAAAATGTCTATTCCGGTCTATTCTGGTAGCTCATTATTGCAGATTTTATCTCACTTGTCTATGGGATGAAATAGATAAAATGTGCAATGTAATTTTGCACGGTGTGCGTTTGGAACACCTTGCACTTAATTGAATCTGCCTCATAGAGACTTATGATCATGTAAAGCTGGCTAATAATGTAATATATCTCTCCTTTGAGAAATGACAATGTAGTATAAAACCTTAACCTTCTCCCACCCTCCAGTCTATACGCATGCCCTCGCGTTCTATTACACCTCTTTCTTTGGAAAATGCCACCCTCCTGCACCTGGTGACATCCCTTGATATATGTGAAAGCTGCTATCATATCACCCCTCTCTCTTCTCTGCTCCAACCTGTACATATTTAGTTGCTCGAGTCTTTCTTTATAGTTTATGTTGGTCATACCATGTACCATTTTGGTGGCTCTTCTTTGCACTTTCTCTAATGTATTTATGTCCTTCTGGAGATATGACCAGAACTGTACACAGTATTCTAGGTGAGGCCGCACCAATGACCTATAGAGAGGCATTACTACTTCCCTCTTTCTGCTACTAATTCCTCTCCCTATGCAACCAAGCATCTGACTTGCCTTTCTCATGGCTTTGTTACATTGCCCAGCTACCTCTAAGTCACATGAAATGATGACCCCTAAATCTCTTTCCTCCTCAGTTGATTCTAATGTAACACCATTAATGTTAATGCACCATTATGCATTTTTGGCATTAAACTGCAATTGCCACATCGGGCAATCCTTTGTGATACCGATTGAAGGTCAGTAAAGGAAAAACATTTCCATGTATTTCAATACGATGGGGACAGGAAATGTTGGTGTTATTTGTATGGACGTTCCACTTTAACAGCATTTTCCCTTAATATGTATGCGATGTTGAGCTGGACTTGAAGGAAGCGCAATGGCAAAGGGCTACTGAGCCTTCCATCTGCTAAGGTCAGCTGGGCTATACATTACTGAGATGCTGATGCCCTCTGCTGACCAACCTATGTAACAGCACTGAGAATTAAAGGTGGGATCTGTTGTAGGGCTACAAAATGTCAGACACACTTATTATAATATTATATATTATATAAGTGATTAACTAATAATGTATTATTTTATATTACAGATATAATCGATAGATAACTACTGGTTAATAAGTAACGTGCTTTGGATTTCTGTTTTGTTAATGTATATGACTTGAATGCACTTAGTGACTGAGTTTTGCATTTATTTCAGAAACCATCATCTAGGTTAATTCGCTATCATACCTTGCCATACATTATATCCCACATTTAGCCATAGGGGGAACATGGTAGATTATAAATATAACAGATAGTTGGGCCAGGATATGTCTTTGATTGTTGGCAATATACTGTATGGGACTTGATTATGTGAGGGTTGCCAACATTTGCAAATGAATATCGGGGAGATTGTGACAGCGCTATCAAGTACTGCACAAAAGGGGTGTATCCTGGGCCACCAAAGGGGTGTGTCCTGTGGATAGCTCCACCCATGGGTGTGTCTAGCAAGTCCAGAACAATTTCACCATAAAAATGGTTACATCAGTGTTTATTGTTTGTTAAATTGTCAGCTAATAATCACTTTTACTATTTAGATCTGCTGACTATTTTATCTTTACAGAAATATGATCCAATTAATGACACTATCATCATAACACAATGATTTCTTGAACTGAATCAGCTTCAGGGAGATTGTCCAACACTTCAGGGAGAGTTGACAGGGGGGCCTGCCAATTGCTGGACATTTGTCTAGCAATGCCCAAAGTTCAGAATATAGAGTATCTGGCTTTTCCAAGGTACTCGGCAACTATGAAATAATAATATTTAGTAAATTGTATGTATATTGCTTTTATTCAGTGAAGAGATAAATCAAACCCAGTTACAGGACGCTGGCAAATAAGCTTGTTCAGTCATTTTATAACACTTACTTTCTAATAGCATGCCTGAAAAATGTCACCGTTACGCTTCTCACAGCAATTACCATCATGCATCAAGCTGGACGGGTCACCGCAAACATCAGTAGAATATAAAAGCAAAACAAAAACCCCAAAACAAAAAAAAAAGACCTTGAATAAATGAGAAAAGAATACAATTCTATAGAAATCTATATATACAGAAACTACAATAGTGTATTTATATATATGTGTGTGTGTGTGTGTGTATATATATATTATACACAGACAGTTACAGAGGCAAAATAGTTTCAACAATTTGGCACTTGGAAAGGGAAAAGTGGATTTTTGGAGTTTGTGAAGAGTGGGAGTTTTGTGTAGAGGTAATTACTGTACAGATTGTGTCAGACAGCATAACAGACTGAGATATTCTTACCACATTTTAATGAGGTCTACATTGGAAAATACCCACTGAAGAGCGCAGTCTTCTTTTTCCATTAGATATCAGAACTAGTTCAGCGGCTGCTCTTAAAGAAAGGATCATAACACAAGTATTAGAGTAAACACATATTGAAAACCGTATGAACCAGGGTACTAAAACATCATTATAATTTGACACCACTTCTGATGGATGTCTGCTGTCTCCGACTAAAGGAGAAGTGGGTGTCATTGGGCATCTAATTTTATTAAAGATTGTTTTTTTAGTTTAATAAACTTATTTTTCCTTTTTTGTTCCCACTCACTATTGACCTGAGTTGTTGCAAGAGCCCTATACACCAGTGACTACGACACTCCAGGGGGGGAATTCACTAACTGACGATTTTCAGAAATCGTCAGTGGCTGACGATTTTGCTGATAATTTCCACAAATGTGTATTCACTAAGTGACGAATGTGTTTTTTTTCGTCATTTTGTTTGACGTTTACAGTTCGTCAATGGGATATCGCAGTGATGATTTTTGCCATACAATGGATACAAAAATGGAATTCAGTAAATGACGAATATTGTATTCNGAATACCCGTTTTTTTCGTCAATGGATATCGTCAGCATTCGTCAGCCATTACATATCGTCAATACAAATCGTCACTTACTGAATACTATACATCACCAGTCATTGACGATTTCAGATCACTGACGAACGCTGACGATATGAAATCTCAGCAGAAATCGTCAGTTAGTGAATTCCCCCCCAGGTGTTATGATACTACAACTCCCAGCCAGTCCAAGGTGTGGAAAGTATAGGTTGCCATCTAGGGTCCCACAAGGTGAGGGGTCCCTAGGAACTCCAAAACTACTCCAGCCCCCACCCACCTCCAGTGTCTGACTGGCCTGCCAGGGAAGCAATCACATAGAGTTAGCGGTGCTGTGCGGCAGCAATACGCCAGAGGAAAGGAGATACAGTCAGATGGAATTGAAAAGTGGAGATGTTGCCCCTAGCAACCAATAACTCACTTTTCTATCACTTACTAAAGAATGTCAACCAGAATCTGGTTGCTATGGACAACAATTTTCCATTCCTACTGTCTCTGGGTCTAAGAGTCCAAGTTGTGTAAAGTCTAATATCAGTTACAATATAAATAATTATCCGTTGATTTACAAAATGAAAAATACAGATTGCAATTAAGGTCATACACTCATTTTCTGCTGCTCATCCGTGTTCAGAATATCAGATATCATTTCCATACACTGCATCATTATTATTCAGGACAGGCGTATATTAGTCCTAATGACACAATAATTGCGGCTTCCCCCTCATCTTATTATGTGCTAATGATCCAGCAAAAACCTATGGACAACATTTATAAAGAGCAGAAATATGTATCCGCTATAGGAGGAAGAGGGGAATTATATCCCATCAACCCTTGACACGACACAATGCTATTTATTTTTCCCTTGACTTCTGAGCGAACATATTTACAAGTGATGGATAGAAATAATAAAGGGAGATGACTTTATCCAGGGACACAGAGACAATTGTTTAGAAACAGCCTCCAGTACTATACGAGACACGAGGATACCAAATGGTTGTTTTATTACTGTACTTGTCCACCTGTATTAGTGATGGTGCACAGGTACTGGCGGGCAGTGTAACATAGATAGTGATAGATCAGACACGATGCATGGGAATTGCCCTCTGGTTTTACCATTTGTAAATAGGATTATAACGCTTCATGTGCTGCACTTCTGTATTGCAATGTGTTTTTCCCCTGCTTGGCACATAGTATTCCCCTTCTGCATTTTTGAGATGTGGGTGGCTGCTATGGCAACTGTAGCCACTTATTCTTAAGAAAAGAAAAATAGTCGTTTTATGTCCTTTTTATGATTAAACCGAGTATTCCTGAATATTATCACGGTCATTGTGAGCGGAACGTCACAGATCAAATGTTAGATTATTGCATTGAGCGCATTAAAATTAAATGTGGATTTTGACAAGATGAGTCCAAAAAAAACATTTGTTCGGGTTGTCCTTGTGAGCAGGAAAAACAGACGTGGAAGCTCAGTAAACTGGTAATGTATTAGTATTAGAGCCATGTAGTAATGCAATACTGAAATAATGAGTTCTACCTTAAATCTAAATCACATAAACATATACTGGCAAATACCACATTTTTATCATCATATGCAATGTATACTAGTTTATGTGCTGCAATTAAAAATAACGCAGAATTCAAAAGATTGGATTAAAAGTAGCACATTATGATTTAATAATTATGTTGCCCATAGCAACCAAACAGATTTGCGCTCACATTCGTCAGTAAAATAAATTTGAGAGCTTAAATCTGATTGCTATGGGCAACATCCCCACTTTTCAATCTCACCGCTTAGTAAATTTAGGCCTAAGATTGCCATGTTATATTAGAATCGTCTGAACATGCATATGGATTAATACCTGCCAAAATAATTCACCCATGATGTGACACTGTATAAAGTTTATAAAATACTGTCATGGTGCTTGGTTTACCCCAAAAGTATGCTAATGCGCTTTCCAGCCTTGATGTCAGTAACTCTGAAAAGTCGCGGTTCCAACAGTAACAGCTAGGTGGCGTATCAATGCAGAAGATAACCATTGTCAGTGGCAGGACAACCTGTGGGATGTTATGCATTAGTGCAGCCTTACGACACATTTCACAAAATCTACAAATCTGCATGGAGCCCGCCATCCAGCCGTGCATACTGTCACTTGGCTGTATTTTAGAAACATTATATCGTCTCACATCTGTATATCACCTCTGAACACATGGGAACACACGTGGTCTGGAGTCTTATGATATTGACCCATGTACACTGAGGACGTGTTTGCACAATCTATGTCCTGTGCCCAGTTGAGGAAAGAAATTGCCACTGGTGTATTACCGACTGGGATATGTTATTGACGTGGATACTGTATGTCGACACACAAAGCTGATCTTTGCCAAGTTTTCTCTACTACCTTTCTCGTGTATTACTAATCATTGGGTCATGGCGTTTGTTTTGTAGGCAGCTGCTTTTGTCCACTAAATACAGCAGGAACACAGATATCGCAGCATAAAGCCCAGTATTTGCAAATTGAAACAAGAGAGAGAATGTTATTTTCTAATATTTGCTGTTATAAATAATGCTTTTAATGCTTTATATTTTAAAATTACATAATGATTTCTTGGTTTTATTTCCATTTTTAGATGTATATTACCAGCACCATTAAAACCAAAGGGACGCGGCTTGCGAAACCAGTCCTATGCCTTGGCTTGATGTGTCTGGCGTTTCTCACTGGAATAAACAGGGTGGCAGAATATCGCAATCACTGGTCAGACGTCATAGCTGGGTTTCTCATTGGGATATCCATAGCTGTGTTTCTGGTATGTATTTATGAAATACAGTATACTGTGTAATAACCTACTAGAAGAAAAGTACATCAAATTGCTCATTATAGCAAGAGAGAGAAATAGAGATTCATAGGTTGCTGACATTTAGCAATGACTTGTAAGGGCTGATCTAGAGTTGCACTTACACCTTTTTTAGGTTAAGTGTAGACCTGTACAAAACTATGTTGTTATGAGAGTGGTGCAAATGAATGTTTGCACAACCAACTCAAACACCTAACGAGCTAAGAAATTTCTCTAATCTGTTTTCATATTTTGTGATTGCCTCCCCCTGCAGTTTAATTTTGGTTTTTCCCAGGTCTACACCTGCACTTATTTTATTCCAGTTTCCAAACAGCAATCAGATTATCCACTGGTACAAATAATTCAATATTTATCTTTAAATTCATTTAGTACCATATCAGTGTGGTGCAATTCAGAATTCAGCTGCCAAAAACATTTACAAAACAAAATAAATGTCATGGATTTTATGAAATGTCATATCCACACATCTATGTATTAGAACTGGAGTGCAATTTATACAAGACTTCCTTCCTTTTATTATTATTACTATTATTATTATTGGTTCTGTCCATCTAAATCTGCCGTGTGGGTCCACTCTATAAGGCAAATATGAAAACACCAAGACTGGATGGTGACTTTTACCCCACAGCACTTATAATTCCAGCATATGATACCTGAGCTGTATCTTCCTCTCGCACATACAGATTTTCAATTACTAACCCAAATTTTACGGTGTCCATGTCTTCCTCACATACAGTGAAATTAGAGTGACTGGGAAGAGGGTGCTTAATACACCCTTACTGTAAAATTCCCATACTACCACTACCACTAATGTAGGCTTGCCATACAAGTGCTACATCCATTATACATGAGTCTGGATGGGGTCCATAATTACAATAATAAATCAACTGCAGTATTGTGTGGTGCGTAAAGTCACTAAAACAAGGGAACACAATGTAGTGGCGAAGAGCCCCAGACTACACAAGAAGATTTATTATTATTAAGAAAGTAAGTAAGATTTTATAGTATAGTATAGTATAGTATAGTATAGTATAGAACAGTGCTTCATCTTTGTGGTCAGTTCTATAATAAGATCCTAAAATCACTATTAAAAAAAATCTTTGATCTTGCTAGCCATTACCACTGAGAGTCATCAATATGTTCTAAAAATCAATGGCTGTTCATACATACTGGTTCTAGTGTGCTAAAGTGTGGCTCTATGTGCTAAGATAGTTTATCACACTATTATAACACATACTATGATTGTGTCCAATTATCAAGGATACTGCTGGGGTGGTATCAGATATGTCAGATATCACTTGTAAATGATCAGAATTCAAAATCGAACTACAATATCCGAAACATTAAACCCAATACAAATACAAGTTTGTCATTTATTTAGCGCCATTAAAATGATTATGCACTTATTAATAAGCTGAAAATTTTTTTATAACATTCATCCACAATAAAATGGCAACATACTGGAAGATCATGGAAAACTGTGTCCAAATAAATATAAATAAGACTCACAAATTTGGTCTTGATATTTGTCATATGTTTGGTATGTCTTTGTATAGTTTTCTATTTTAACTGTACTCAGAATTGAGTGTTTTCTTTGTATTATACAGTTCATTTCTTAAATGCAGATATTTGATTTATAACAGGTTGTTTGCGTGGTTAACAATTTTAAAGGACGACAAACAGAACAGCAAAAATCCCCTATCGACAATCTGGCGCAGATGCCAATGATCAGCATTCCCCGGGTGGAAAGTCCCTTAGAGAAGGTAGGTTCATGCCCTTTACTGCTCATCAAAATATTTCTTTCTATTGCAATAAAAATCATTGAGTATAGACATAACAGTATCTGTAGCTGTGTATGCAGCTGGTGTGGGACCCTGCAGTATCTGGATATTATACTAATTTAAATGCTTCACTGACGCGTTTCATCTTACTGGAAGATTTCATCAGAGGAAAAGATCACCATTTCTCATGAAATCTTCCAGCAAGAAATTGTGCTATACCAACAGTACTGCTTGCCTTACTTTGACTTTGCATTGGTATTTGACTGCCTCTTTTGCCCAGTGATTTGTGCCTTGCATTTCAGAAGTAGCATTGCTCATGAAGCTAATGTAGTTCCATAAACTCTATATCCAGCGTGGGTCCAGTATTGCATCACAGAAACACAAAAAGGGAAGATAGCTCTCAAAAACCCAACAAAACAGTCCAGAAGTGTTCCACATGACATTGGAACATTCAAAACTCCTACTTGCTTTATACTCACATATAGATATTTTAATCACCATATGTCAACATATAGCATTAACTTGTTCCCATAATAGATATAGTTGCTTCCATTACTGCACTTGAAAGTGTAACAATACTGGTGGAGGTGTCTGAAGTCAATGGCTGAGTGGAAGTGGTGGAACACAGTGATTCAGTGTACAGGTTAGTTGAAGAAGCAAGTTTGACAAATGTTAGGAGCTGAGCAGGCAGAATACTCAAGCAAAGGTTAGGTTCAAGAACTGCCTATTTATAGTCCCAAACAGAAAACAGGATCGAAGATGACCTCTCCATGATTCCGTACTGGCTATCTTGGAAATGGCCAAATTCAAGGGCAAGCTAACCAATACAGTGACTCCTAGTGCCCTGAGGTGCAATATCAGGAACATCCCTTACAATGCCTTGCTCCTTTACTCCTTGTTCTATTAGACAATTTGTTTATTCAATCAGTTAAACTTAGTTATGTATGCAACAGATTATTAGATTAAATGTAAGATCTCCGTCCGACGCCCGGCTTATGCAAGTTGGGTGTTTTCCTGGCACTGCACATGCCAGATGCTAAAATGTGGATCTCCTAGGGTACACTAGGTACTCTAGGAGACCCGTACAATACGGATCACTTAAACTCCGAAATGTGGGTAGGAGCAGGGTATGATAGGTGGTTAAGACTTCCATGAAGATCAGTGATTCATATGACTGTAAATACACCCGTTATAGGATAGTGCTCTTTTCTCTTACATGAAAAATACTGATAAGAACAATTCTTGTTATCGAAAGCCTATTGTAAAATACAGGATGTAATAGAGATCAACTTAGTAAGTTTATTTATTTCAGTTGAAACCATAGTAGATATAGCCCCACCGTGTTGATATACCAAAATATATATTAGTGACCTCATGGGCGTAATTACCACTATAGCAACCATAGCGGCAGATATGTGGCCAGCAACCCTAGGGGGCCTGTTGGCCGCATTGCCGAATTACCCAGGCTCCCCAGCAGTCAGAGATCCAGAGCTTCTGGGAACAGGATCCCTTAAATGGAACCCACAGCCAGATTTACTGTTGTGTTTCTTATTTATAAAGGGTGCCCAGTTGAAAGGTTTGCTATGGGGCCCAGCCTTTTGTAGTTACGCCCCTGAGTGACATGTTTCTACAGAATTGACATAAAAATGTGGATATATAATGGACAGCATAACATTTCACAAGCAGGATCATTTTCTTAAAGCCAAAATATAGTATTGACTCTGTATAACCCAGAGACTAATAGCAGAGACTGATAGCAACCAACGTGATTCTAAACAACATATATATCCCCCTAGAACAGAGGTTCCCAAACTTTCTCAGTTGAGGCACCCTTAGGGTCTTCATAATTTTTCAAGGCACCCCTAATACACAATCATTTTAAATTTTTTAAGTTTTTGAGTCAAAATCATGTAATAACTATTTAGGTAAAAACAGAAATACCTCAGGTTGACATCAAATCCTGTGTAACTCCTTTACAAGACTTAAAATTGTGTTTCTAAGTAACACTAGCAATGTGGCACCATATCAGAAAAAAACATTCCACGGCACCCCAATGAGAGCGTTGCGGCACCCCAGGGAGCCACGGCACACAGTTTGGGAACCACTGCCCTAGAAGTCACCGTCTTGTATTCTGTATATTATTTCCTCTCCTGTTAATTGATTTGCCGCATTCCCCGCATGATGCCTTCTACTATTGTATGTTGGAGGTGGGTTCACTTTAAGAACCCCTCTATATTTGCCAGAGACTGCTTTGCATTTCAATCCACAGTATATTGAGGGTACCTACTGTTTTTATCTCTATACACTCATCTCAGTCACATTTCTTATTTATAGTGCTTAATCAAACATATAATCCAAAGCAATTTATTTCTGTCTGAGAAATGTCAGTCACATGGAGATATGCATGAAGCTATCGAGCACATTATAAAGAACTTATCAAATCTGTTCAATAAAACAGCATTGACATTAATAGCACATCATAAACCACATATATTTAAATTGTTGTCCAACAGTGTTTTAGATGCAGAACATGTACCGGTAGTCAAGAATCTGTATTTTGTAAAATAAGAAAAATAAATGAAGAAATGGTAAACGCTTCCATAATGTATTCATCATTAAGAATATCTTCCGAAGCCTTTTCTGTCAAGGGTTCATGTTGTGTACGCATGAGAATTATGTGGATGGGAATCCCCATGCAATGCTCTGCTTCTCAATCAACCATGCAGTAATGATACAAGGCTCTGCAGTAGATCCATTCTGAAAATGATTCCATCGGGTAAAAAGTCAAACGGCAATTAACAGGTTTCTCTGCGATTTTCTGCATTTTAATTGGCTTTTTATATACTGCAGATGTGTGCAATAGGGATGGATTGAACTTTTAAAAGCTGGCGTGACACAAACCACTCTATCAATTCTTCCCATGAAAAATTACAAAGTGCTAAATGTATCGTTCAGAAAAAATCCATTGGAAACCGCTCCAGAGAAAATAAAGGATAGATGTAAAAGAATATTGTGGGATCAAAACATCCCTTTATAGACAGGACTGAAACCCTTTATAAGACTTATTGGGGGGGTGCATAGTAACAAGTTCATCAAAGTGCAGTACAGATCATTACATTACAGAGGCCCCATGTTTTCTGTAGTGTAGATGGGAAACTGATGTGAGCTGACGTTTCAAACAGGCCTTTTTGTACAGGATTGTCACAGAAAAAAGAACAGCAACAGTGGATCAGTGCCGACAATGGGAGTTTCATGACTCCTGCAGCGCCAACAGGTAAGTATTGCAAACCCCATACCTTTTCTTACCCTACCCAAGGCCAAGTGTAAAGGTCTTTTGTGTGGTCAAAGATCAAATGCCTCATTGCTGTCTTTTATATTTTTACTCTCTCTCTCTTCCTCTTGATCCTGGCGATCCTCTTTCCAGCACTACCTTCATCTACGTCTGGCACCAATAATACACATCAGCCACTTCTTCCATTGCAGCGGGCTCCTTTACTGCGTTCAGTCGCTTATGGCCACTCTCCAGCTGTTTCAGGGAGCTCCTCACCTGGTGGCTCCCAACCCCCAACTCAGCTCCGTCTCCTCAGCAGCTCCTTATAAGCCGCTTGGTGGGGGGCAGCGCTAGTGATGTGACAAGCCATGATTGAATCGCCACAGAGCGCATTGGTTCCCACCAGACCTGATCACCAGAAGACCTGGCTCACTAAACACCAACAATGGCAATGGGACAGAGTTAGAGGAAAAACGATTCTGCTCAGTGGGAGTCATGCAAATTGTACATTAAAAGACAGTTTCAGATTTTCTAGTCAAATGGTGGTGGTGTAGTAGGCAGCGGTGAGCTATCCTATTGCTGTACGGAAGTTAGGATACAGCTGGCATCCACCATCAGATCTTGTATATCCCTGCTCTACAATAATTTTGTCAGCATATAGTAAACCTGTAAACTAGAACACGATCAAAAGAAATGTAAAAACAATGGTAAGAATGTCCAGCACAAAATAATATTACCATTCAGATTGCAGTTATATTTTATTTAAATATTTTGGTTTAAATACTTAAATAGTGTAACCTTCTTATGTTGCAGCGTATTTTTTTACTATATGCATTCTGGATTATAAGTGCATTTATACAGTCTCTTAAACATACTGTCGAGTCAATACGTGCAATTTCTCCATGGCAACTACTGAGCAGGAAACAGAGTGTTTTCCATTACTGTACAATCGACAAACCAGTGTGGATAATTGTACATCTGAATCTTAACTGATGCCAGCACTCTCTTAGGCAGCAATAGCATTGATAATGATGATGCTCTTACCTGTGCGCATACATCTTGTAGTTCTGCAATACCAGTAATCTTGTAGGTAATAGTGGCCGTAACAAAGAAACCTCTGAAGTAGCAGACAGTCTGATCTACCACAACTATCATGGTAAAATCTTTAAGTGATACTACATATTATAAAATAAAAATAGACACATTTTATGGCACCATGAGCGTGATCGGAATACATTTTAAATTTGTCATGAAAGAGTACAATGCACTCACAATTACACAAACATGGTGCAACTATTTTATATTATAATATTTTATGGAGAATTTTATGAACAATGATATAACTTTGCATCATTGCTGTGAAAGGAAGTACGAAAAATTGGTAAAAATACCATGGGAATCTAGGGGTCATAGGAGGAATTTTACAAGCCCTGTAGCAAGGAGGAACAGCCCGAATCATGATGGGTAGTGTGGAGGTTTCCTCATTAGCATGCCCAATCTGCACACTATAGGTGAGGATAGGCATGCTAAAGAAGTCAACAGGGTGGGGAAAAACCTTATGCATGCTTTGTACGCAAGAAGATAAAATTTAAGGCTGGCTTCCGGACACTTACGTTTCCGTATAAGCTCATACGAGTTAGGGGAGTGAACTCCCTTCTCTCACACGAAGACACAGACTTGCATGTGGTCAGAATCCGGTCCATTGAGAAAAGCTGTGGATAGTGTTTTGAATACTATTCCTATTATTACTACTATTCCTATCTGAGTATTTCATTTCTTATCTCCTGCACATATGCTGTAATTAGGAAAGTAGGAAAAGCCTGTCCTGGTTACTGCGAGTATGAGTGATCACAATCTTTCTTAATATAGGGCTGTAAAACACTTTTCCCCAAAGGTCTGTGCGTTTAGTCCGGAGGCAGCAGCTTGTTCGCACTGATCATGCTGATAACCGCCTGTGACTCTGTGCTAACTGTTTGAAATGCAGTTCAGCCAAACCAGCCTTAAGATTAATGACCGTCTAGAAAGAATATTTAGGTGGAGGTCACAAGTGGGTTTTCCTGAATGTGTATCGATCTTGTCTTTCATACTCTCATACCTTTCTGCACACTTGTATTGGAATACGTAACCAACCCTGAGTGTCTGAAGTTTATCTGTGTAAGTGGGAGAGGTTCACATGCACTTGGATGTTCAGATCGGGCCGATAAAGGATAAATGGTCCATGCAGCCACTGTCCCCACAGATTCTTCCTTTCTCCTCCTCAATCCCTTAATATAAATCCTCACACTCTCCACCAACATGATGTAGGTAGCCGTGAGGGACAGGTTCGGAATTGCTAGTGTGCAGAACATTGCTTATAATTCATATATATATATATATATATATATATATATATATATATATATATACATATATGTTTTAGGGTTTTTTGTTATTATTTATTTTATTTATTTATGTATGTATATATTTATTTATTTATTTATGCATGTATATGTATATGCTCACACAGTAAAATGCTCAAATGGAAAAGTGCCTGCAAACGTTAAGGTAGTATGGGGCCGATTCAATCCCGCGCGAAGACGGGAAAAAACGCGAAGTGCGCTTTTTCCCGTCTATTACGCGACTGAAACCTCGCGGATTTTTGTACGCACCTCTATGAGGTGCGAACGAAAAAACGCGAGATTTTCTGCCTTACGCTATTTGCGTAAGGCAGAAAACTTTGCGCGAATGGGGATTGAATCGGCCCCTATATGTGCCAGGGGTGTGCACTCCACGCTATGCATGCGTACTTACTAGCCACAGGTAAGGTGCAAGGGGGTTAGCATCTAGCATCAAAACCTTCAATTATACAAGTTGATTTTGTATAACAATGAGTTTCTATACTCACTTGGGCTGAAGCATTGATTAATGTAAATCACTGCCTCAGCCCCGATTGTTATGATGATGGACCTCATGAATCCATAGCAAAAGCTTTGCGTTTGCCGTCCAGGGGGCGGGGTTTCTGGTGTGATTTACATAAATCACGCCCTCTGTCCAACCCCCATTCTGCAGTTTGCAAGCCATTTAATAGCCATATTTCCTCTTACTCATATTAAATAAGGGGAGAGCTTAAAACATGGGGTTTCATTGCTTTTATTTTGGCCGAAACAGCTGCTGATTAAAGACCTTCTTTAATGGCCTTTGACTATAAAACACAGATAATTACAGTTTATACAGTCTCATCACAGTTGGGATTTGTGAAATAGTACAGTAAGTTAGGGAAAATTAATTTGCCAGTGAAATGTTATGATGATAATAATTAGAGCAACCAGCTCTATCAGTACCTAAGTGATAGACTTAAAACCTCGAGTAACTATATTTAGTGGATGATAGAGGTAAGTGCAATATAGCGAGGCCAAGACAAGTAAAAAGCAGTTTCCAATATTCTGCTCCAATTATAATATAGCTTGTGTAAAATATAATAATGCGTTAAAACAAATAATTCAATGTTCTAATTTCTTTTTAAATAAGAGTTTGAATTAAGTGAGATTAATTCCAAAATTCCCACTGGAAAACACCATCATTGCTATCACAAGCATATGGCTATTTATGAGTCTAAGAAAGTTAGTAGGGGTGTATACATATATATATCTAATGGTTGAATGATGGAAAGTACTGCCTGGGAACCTCCCTGTGCCACGATTAGTGTGCTTGAGAACTTGGATAAGTATGCTTAAAGGTGGCTGACCACTCTGCTGGGTCCAGCCATGTCCTGATGGTGGCTGTCCAGTTCATATGGGTATAATTCCTGATTGGATTTTTTGGTAGATCCTTCTTTTCATGTTTAATGATGAAACATCATAGGAGTAGCCAGCACTATGGATTTATAAAAACTTTATAACATGTTAGGAGTAATGTGCTGCATTTCTCACGAAAGGGCAACTAACAGTAGAATTGGCAAAAGAGACAGGGACACACAAGTCAGCGAGACACATACGGGGTTACACAGGGCAATCATAGACAGTGGCACAAAGGATGGCTGGAGACATACAGGGGTAGAAAACGATTACTGAAGGCCTACAGGGGCTGTAAAGAGGGCTGTAAGCTTATTTTGTTGTCAATAGAATGGTATAATACTGTCACAGCCAGCTTTTAATGTATGTGGGTGCTACTGCTGCTGAGTATATGTGCAAGGTTCACTTTCTACCTGTCTCTGCTTCCGATCCCAATTATCCCCAAGCCTCAGTCCATGTTTTCAAGCACCACCGGGGCAAGCGTATGGTAGGGAGCAGAGAAGGATAAATGGTTCTCTAGGGTACAGTATTCTGTACGGTCAAATCAGTTTTGAATAAAACATACTTGCAAAGAGCATTTGACATTTAGATAATGTCACAGTGCACATAAAAAGTCTAAGCTCCTGGTCACTGAGCAGATTTTGTTAGTCCCTCTTGTCCATACATATACCGTAGGCATATTATTCAAGCACACAGTTTTATTTGAAAATAGACATATATTGGTATAATGTTACATAAAAGTAACTCCTTTTGATCCTGCAGTCCTTCACAAGGTTAAGTGTACCCTATTCCATGGTACCTACCCTATAATTATATTGTGAGACCTTCCTTATGATTCCTAGTGGAGAAGACTTTTTCCATTAAATATTGCAATAAAGTGATTTAAAATTGACAAAAATATATCAATAAAACGCAAGCCAGTATAAAAGCTTTGTATGAGGCTAGATAGTTACCCCATACTTTTTGTTCATGATGGCAGAGAGCCAGGCAGATGTAAGTAGTAGCATAATTGTCATGTATATATTACAGAAGCTTTAAAATTGAAATAATGACTATTCTAACCAATTGTGCACTAATGATTCCCCTCAGAACTACTCATTCTAATAAAATATCTTATTCTCATTATTCAGAGAATGCTTAAAATAATTGTTTCATGAAGTACAGCATTTTAAAATGTATGCAGAATTGTTATCCCAGTGTATTTCCCTGAGGATATATCAAAGTCCTCAAAGGTTCAGTAAGGTTGAGACCTGGTCATGTACATTATCATCGAGAAGGGATTCAATTATGACAAATCTGAAGTAATTCTTATATATTTTTATTTTTAATTATGCTTACCCGTCTTCCGCAATCCCTTCCAGAGTCTGGCTTGGTTCCTGCATTCTTTTGTTCTATGTATGTAGGAACTTTGCACATGCACAAAACAGAAGACGACTGGAAAGGAAGCGGATAGCAGAAGAGAAGGCACTCTGTACCCACCAATGATTGCCGGACACAACTATGTCAGGATCAGATAAAACTAAAATAACCTTTACCACCTGTACCGCCATAGATCTAGCTGCTGCTAATAATAATAGTAAATGAACCTGTAATTCTTTGTAAACCTGCAAATAGTACATGTGCTATAGCAGGGTAACAATGCACTGTAACTTATGTATGTGATGTAGAACACACAGGATCATAATGAAGAAAGCTGTGATGAAGATTCAAACTCCATGAAGTCTCGCTTCGGAAGACTCCTGTCTTGGATGTCAGGAACGAATCGGTTTGAACACCTACACAAAACAAGGCAATAATTGTATGTGCGCGAGAGCGCACCTGTGTGTCGGGGTGTGGTGTGGCAGATTGCTGTGTCGGTCTTTTGTGCAGGATGGTTTATTAGGCCTGATAATAACAGTCGGTACTGAATATGCTTCAGACTTTTCATAGAGATGTGTATAAGTCCCTCTCTACTGTCTTACTAATGATGGGCCTGATCCAGATCTAATAAAGCCAAGTGATCTCTGAATATAGGACACAGAAATTGTCTATGCATTCCCAGAATGCCCCCAGGGTGGGGGGCATTCAGGGCCAGATTAACAATGGGGCAAATGGGACTAGAGCCCCAGGCCTCTATGGTCAAAAGGGCCCACAGCACTACAGTTTATGATATCAGCGTGATGAAGAAGGATCACAGTATGATAAAGTGGCCCACATATAACCACACACAGGTCACTCAATAGGCCTTTGGTTATTTTCAGCCCCAGGCACATGTAGCTCCAAATCGGACGTTAAGGGGATCCTTCACACAGAAAAGTATTTAGATTGTGCAGTCTGGGCAGGCATGCGCACAGATCTTTTCCATAGTTAAAGTAGGGCATTAAACATGTAAGTGGCCATTAAGATCGCATTAGGAAGATGCGGTTTTAACTTAAAGTACTACTAAGTAATGCGTACCTATGGAATTATCTTATTACATCTGGATCATGCCCAATAATATTACTTTCATCCCCAAAGTAATACCTCTATATTGGATCCTCTAGGTCTGGTAATTGCTAATCATATTTACTTCTACTGAATATTGATAAACCTTTTTGGAACATTGCATCTTAGGGCTTTAGGCCTTAGGTCCTGAGAGTTTCAGGGAGAGTAGTCCAACATTTGCGAGTCTCCCAGAAATTCCTTGAGAGCCAGCAGCCCTGTATTATTGACAGGGGCATAGGAAGACATTCAATGGTAGGAAGGGGTGGTCTGGCTGTGGGTGGAAATTGTCATTCTCTTGGCCAAAACAACCTGACTTAAATAAAATTTTAAATGATTAATTATGGCTTTGTAAGACACCTATATAATTATATTACCATGGACACATCTATGTAAATATAATATAATATATACTAATAAATACAGGGGCAGGCTGGCAAATTTTGGCCTTCATTGGTGGTTCAGGGGGGCTGCTGGCTGCATCAGCTGCCGGGGTAGATTGCCATGTGCGGCAGCCCTGACCCACCAATGATCTGGGCTCATTCTAGTTTCTAAAGGCCGCACATGCCGATCAGTAGCATGTGCGGCCCTGACCCACCGATGATGCGGCTGGCCCGGGTGCCATATTAACATAATAAGGACAGGGGCAATATTGTTTTCCTGAAGACAAGCCTGACCCTTAGTCCCAACGCTGCAATGTGTTTAACATATACTGAAATTAAAGAGACTGGAAGGTAATGAAGCTGCTGATTGAGTCGTTGTGTAGTGTTCGGCAAATGAGTTAAAGGCTGCATTTGATTTAAAACAGCTTGTGGTTTTGTCTACATCACGGCAGCGAGCATGCATTATCACAGCCAGATTTGCAGCATTGCGCTTTCCAGCAGAGCTTTATTTCAATAAGCTCAACTACTTTTTCTTTTTAACTGGCTTCATATCCCCATGATACATTTTAAGGTGATCTACTGCTACTCCACTATTCCGTATAGTAGATGTAAACGAATGAGCAGCAGATACTTAGAGATTAGTACACTGTGGTGCTGTACATCACGCAGAATATTCAGCTGCGGCTTCTTTCACTGCACACAATACAGTCAACACACATTTATAAGAAGTTTTTATATTACTGGAAAGTAATGGAGTAGAATTGATAATTAACCTTCCTGCACTCAAGATCTAAATTCTTGCATGTTTTGACTCATTTAATATATTTATTTTGCCGTGATTTTTCTATTCTATTAATTACGCCAAGGGCCAGATTCAGTTGCAAATTGTCCATCTATTATATTAAATTACGTTAATATTAATGTGCCTATTGGAATGCGCTTAATTGAATCTGGCCTTATATGTTTTACAAAAACCACTTATTTTCTGTTAAATAAACTCACTATTTACTATTTACCTGTAATTCCTCATACACACAAAAGGAAGGGTACAGTGTTATTGACACACATTATTTAGAGACTTACTACCATATTTAGATCTCTGAGAAATGGTCATTTTCAGCTCCCATTTGCTTATGGGCAACTGTATTGGAAGTGTCAGGCAATGGTATGGATGTGTATAGCATGAATGCAAGGCAGAAGCAGGGATGTAAGATAACTGGCTATTGTGACTCTACTTTGTGTAAGTTAGGACACTGAAGGATCAACTTCATTGGTCTGAACCCAGTCCATAAACATGGCTTACTAATTCAGAATAAGTCATAAGTATTGAGCTGGATCAGGCGACCCATTTGTTTGTTTCACAAGGGCATTGGTAGTGAAAGAATTCAGAAATGCTCACCTGCCACAGGTAGTGGATCAAACCAATGAGTTGTCTACAGAATGACAGGAGTCATCAGTGGAAACAGTTGATGTGCAAAGCAGTCCATTGGTAGTAGAGGAGGTAAGTGTCCTTCCAAGGCTATGACTAGCTCCCAGACAAGGTATCCTGGAAGGCATTGTGAACAAGTGAGTTAAACTTAAATTGCCAAGTCCAGACTTATAAGTGAGATTCGAGCCTAGCCGTTCACAAAAAGAAGAGAAGTACCATATGTTCAGTTTTGAAGCTAAGTTTGTCGCGTAGACTGATCCATGTGTTAAGTCAGTAAAACAATTACTACTAACTATATACTGATAAGCAATAAACGTCTATATTTCTAAATATCTACCTAAACACAATGCATCCCATAATACATTATACATTCTCATCCTCACACAAACAAAAACACCCAATAAAACATTCTCCTTAACACACAGTTATAAACAGAACACCCAATAATACATTCTCCCACACACACACACACACACACACCACCCTATAATACACACACCACCCTATAATACATTCTACCTAATACACACACACATACACAGAACACCCTATAATACATTCTACCTAATACACACATACAGAAGACCTTAAAATACATTCTCCCTAACACAGAACACCATATAATACACACACACCACCCTAATACAAACACATACACAGAACACCCTATAATACATTCTACCTAATACACACATACAGAAGACCTTATAACACATTCTCCCTAACACACAGAACACCATATAATACATTCTACCCAATACACACACACACACAGAAAACTCTATAATACATGCTACCTAATACACACACCCTACGCTGCCTTGCACCCTATAATACATAGGCACACAGACACATACTCCCTAACACACAGACATATACACCGGACACCCTATAATACATCACTCAGAAGTGAGTGTCTTCATGTCATGTTGAAGAAACCTGGTGGTGCCTGTTATATCCAATCCTTTAAATACAGCATGCAGATAATATGTTTTTTTTTTACTAGTGCATGACACAGCTTCATATTACATAACAAAGTGTAATAAAAAAAAAAATACTAGCCATGTCAGGCAGCTTTTCTGCAAATATCACAGGTTGAGCATATTGTGTCTCCAGGTGCTATAACAACCAGCTATACAATAGGTAAATGTGAGGAAGAGAATTACATTACCTGCGCAGTCACAAAGTCAATGACTAAAAATCACAACCGAGTGGGAGCAAAATATGCAAAGATTTCTATTTTTGTTTACAAGTGAACCATTTAAAACCCTTAACAATAGATTATACAAAAGATAATGGCGTGTGTATTACCAATAGTACTCTCAGTTCTAAAAGAATGGTGTGCTTTGTGAGTAATCCACATGCCTTTTAGCTATGAATTGCTGACTTCAGCATTTAAGATTATAATAGACTTTGCTTTAGGATGTGAGTTGTCTCATGCATGCCTATTCTGTATGATTAACATCGCTCCTCTCTACCAGGAGAGTATGTATCAGCCAATCTGAGACCCACTGGAAGCGAAAACTGAAGACCAAGGCCATTATTCAGTAAACTGCGGGAATGTGGCTCATAGCAACCAATCAGATGCTAATTCTCAGTTTCATTTTACATGCTGGAGAATGTCAGCTTTAAAGATTGGCTGCTATGGGCAACACCTTATTGTTTTCATTCCTGCAGTTTAGTGAATAAAAGCCCTACAGGCTTTAATCAATGAACATGAAAATACTGGATCGGATCCAGATGTCCAAAAAAGAGGTGTTTGCTGATTGCTAGGGGGGCTGGGGAGTGATCTGACCTCGCACAGGAGTTTTGATACAGTGGTATCCATCATTTGATTACTGCTCGAGGTGCATCAAGAGGGGGGTCTGGATTTCAGCCTCTATTATATAATACACCTAAAGCTTCAAAAACATTTCTTCTACCTAAAGTCTGGTTAAAGTTTGGTTAAATTATTTATTAGCAAATAACAGGTATACAGACTGAGCAAACAGACAATTTCAAGATTAAATTGGCAGGGACAACCCCAACATACATAAGTAACTTGGATGTCAGTACAGAAATTAAAAATAAGAAACCACAGTCTGCAATAGGCAAATAATCATATGAATATGCTAGTGCAGAATCGCATAATAACATTAAAAGGGGGAGATATGGATTGGGGGAGACCAGTGAAATGTTTTTCTTTTTTATATGCCACTTGCCCATTCTCCTTTTCGTTCAGGCATGCTAATGATCAAACCCTGACCATAGTACATGACTAACGCATACGAATTTCATCTGCTGTGCACGTATGAAGATGTTTTTTTTTTTTTTTACATCACTGGCTGGCCAATACGCAAGTCTGGAATAGAGTCCTAAATAGAGTAAAAATAGAGTAAAAACTATTACAAGTATTTTGGTAGAGAAAATTTTTCTTTCATCAAGCGATTATACTAAAATATTTACACATTGTCAGCATATTGCAAAGACATTCCAATTGTAAACCAACACATAATAAAAATGGATAGTGACAGACGGGAAGGTGCCAGGAGGGAGGAGCAGGGGTTGAAATAATAAATTGGTTTTTTTATTTTGCACACTTTTCAGTAGGATTGTGGACACTTAGGGCTGGATTCAGCTTTTCACTCTCATGACTTACACTCATGAGTTACATTCTCATGGGTAAAACCATGATGAATTGCAGGGGAGCTAAAATGAATGTCAGTGTTTGCATGCAGGGAGAATACTTTATTGTTGCATGTTGCACACAGATACTGACCAGCGTTACTGTTACACTGTTATTACACTTGTGCTAGGAAACATCAGCTGTCACTTGTCATGCTGATTGTAACTAATTAAATTTACCTCCCCTGCAATTCAACATGGTTTTGCCCATGAAAGTGCAAATCGTGTGTAAGTCGTGAGAGTGAAAAGCTGAATCTGGCCCTTAGAACCCATTTTGTTCCATCTATTTGCCATCTACTGGCAATTGTTACAGAGGGGATAGTTATAAATCTAGTCCACAAACAACCTAAACTGGCATTTACAATACATATACAATCACTTGTTTAGCTTTACGTAATACTGCATTTTATACAAGTACATTATCTAGACTCACCATACGCTTATATTTTATGTCTTGTGTAGTAATTTAACTACATAAAAACCTGATATTTAACCTTTAATTCTACGCCTACTGAAGCCGCACTATGTTCATTTGTGATAAGCTTTATGACCTTTTCTGTCTTCAGATTTTTATCATATTGGCAGTAGAAATAAAACATTGTAAGCAATCCAACAGTCAGCTTAGGTCTAAGGTATGTGTACAGCGGAAATGAATGTAAGTAGCACAATGATATTTTCTAGGAAGGAAAAAAACAGTCTTCAAATACATCATTGTCCTTGAAATCACAGGATTACATTGTGCAGCTACAGAAACATAAATTATTGCAGTAAATATAATGGAAAATGAAACTTGCTATACAGTGACAGATCCTATAAAAGTTCCATTTCCTAGTATACCACAATAACAAATATTCCCTATTCACATCTGTCTTCCTGTGTCAAAATCTGTTTCAGTAAAGATTATACCTGTGATGATAAACAGGCAGCTCCCGGGTCATCACTTCTGACCATTGGCTAGGTTCTATGGTGATGTCAGCTTTATGTATTATACATTGTTACCAACCCAGAACATTGCTAAGAATGAGCCCAACGTAATGATAGTAAATCCTGGCCATACTTAGTAAGCATGTCAATGGAAGCTTTTATCAGTCAAGGATGGGGTTTTGGGTTTGACTTGCATTTATCACGCCCTAATGTCCTATCCCTTTGCTGCCAGGTTTTATTTACCCCTGAGCAGAAATTTACTAAAATGTGGGATTGCAAAAGGGGGGATGTTTCCCATAGCAACCAGATTTAAGTTCACATTTTCCAGTCTGTAAAATTAAATTGAGAGCTTGAATCTGATTGGGCAACATCACTTTTCCCAATCCCGCAGTTTAGTAAATTTAGGCCCTGGAGAGGGGAAAAATAAAATGTATGCAACCCTGATTGGAGTCACTTCTTAAGATGCTGGTATCTATTCCCTATATGTGTATCTATTTATGAACGGAT
The DNA here is from genome assembly GCA_016617825.1 of Platyplectrum ornatum. Classification (NCBI taxonomy): domain Eukaryota; kingdom Metazoa; phylum Chordata; class Amphibia; order Anura; family Limnodynastidae; genus Platyplectrum; species Platyplectrum ornatum. The sequence continues at coordinate 50,036 of JABWIB010000065.1, read as the reverse complement.
ATGGTTTTAGCTTATTACAAATTAAAAAAATAGTCACATCTAATAGAATGTCCACTGCAACCAATAAAACATTCCAATAAAACTTTCCCTGACCTGGCCCCCCCATATGAATATTCAGAAATGCGGAACTAAGATGCTTAACTACTTGTGTGGGTCCGATCAAACTACGAAAGTGTGGAAGCGAAGAAATGCCATCACTGAAATGCCAAGGTTTTTCACGTGTGTAAAGTTGTAACTTATTATTCTTAGCAGGCAAAACTAAGTACAGTGCATAAACTCCATAGTACATACTTCAGAGTGTTAGAATAAGCAGATTGTGAAGGATTGTGAGAAATTTCCAGGGCATTTCGGGATAAAATAAAATGAAGGCAGATAAATCCGTTGCGTAACCGTATTTCATTTCTTCTGAGTAACCTATGTCTGAAGCGTGTGAAATGCTTCCTCAAACATCGTTGTGAATCCCCTGTCTTCTTTACCTCTACAGAACCACCTCACCGCGTTCGCAGAAGTCACATGATGTTGAAATAGACGCCTTCTCTCTGCACTGGACCTCCTCCCTCTTCACCGTCCACTCATCTCAGCCGAGACATATTTGAAAAGAGCAGGAAGTACAAAGCTACAGTATTTGGTCTATTTAATGATTTTTACAGTATCAAAACTATTGTCCGCATATGAAGGTTGTTTTTGTAATTATAACTTGTTTTCCTTACTTTTTTCAGAAAACCATTGACGGTGTGTTAGCAATGTGCACTAGTCATTGCCACAGTTCTTGCTCCTTAGAAATTTCTTACCACCCATGTACAGTATCCTATTTTAGGTCACATCTCCTGTTTTGAACTTTCTAACAACAATCACTGTAAAAAATATAAAATAAAAAAATCAAGAATAAACGAAAATAAGGTTTGTTCAAGCTAATTTAGCATGACCGATCTCCCATTTAGAAAATACAATTTAGTATGTACAAAAAGAAAAAGAAACTTTATTTATGTTTTGTGCTAAATACTGTTTGCACATGGTATTTTGCTATATACAGTATTTCACTATATGATTTATACTTTATGTTATATCAAGACTGGTGCTTATGTTTTGAAGGGGAAAAAAATGCAAATTTTTACTGTAATAATTAATGTATCATAATTAAAAATTTATTTATTTGGATATTTGTGTGGCGTGGATCAAAAAGAAGTTGTCCTTTCATGTCTTCATTGGCCTATGCTTCCATGAATCTGCAAAAAAAACATAAATTAAAAAGATGAGATCAAGAGCAAATAAAAAAAGTACAAAGGAAAGAGCTCTGGATGATTTAAGGAGGGGTGTTATTCATCAAAAGACTGAATTGTAATTTTACATTAAAGATACATTTTCAGTTTTGGATCTGTTGCATTGCAGAATTTTAATTCCAAAACTAGTCTTAAATGATTTTCATTGGTTTTATGCATGCATCCAGTGCTCGAAGTGGGTTGACATACACCGGTATGTAATACTGGCACTTTTCCACCGATTAAGTGCTGCCCACTTGTATATGCCCCACCCCTGCAGAACTGCGGTTTTCTAATGAATGTTCTCCTTCATACCTACACTTTAAATACTCACTTTGAGCCCTGTGTGCATTCATGCTGTCCATTTGGGACACTTTCCAACCCATCCAGACTTAAGTGACATGACTATCCCCCACTTTCCTGGGACGGGGCTGAGATTGTATGTAGGAGGGACTTCTTATTACAATACACAGGCATTCCTCTTTATGTCTGTTATTTCATACCAACCCCATTTTCTCTTGTGCAGTAGGTAAACACTGGGCCCCAGAAGTCTGTCCTTACAAGGGGACAGGTTAGTGGTGTAATTGCATAAATGTAAAGGATATTTTGGACCTGAGATTCTGGGGGATCTGGTCCTTTATCAACACTATGGGTTCATTGAGTTGACCCTGAAGATTACCAAATTCTTGCATATCAGCAAGGAAAAGACACGGGGGGAAGAAGATGGCTTCTTTTTTTGAATGAACACTCGAGCAAAGCATTCCCCCTTTATATAGTAGATATGGAGTGTTAGATTTTAAAAAAAAGGAATAAAACGTTGATTTTCGCTACTATACCTACTGCAGTCATTATTCCTTTAAGTATAACAAATGTTCTTTTTTTGTACATTGTCTTCAATGTGACAGACGAGGCTGTCTCTCTATCCAATTGAAAGTACATAAAATAATATTTCTAATTTTGCAGTTTTTGATGGAGAAAGACAAATGCATCTGTTGGGAATTCAGTTAATAATTTATCGTCTCATCTCTGCAATAAATTTAACTATCTGCCCACACTGCCAATTCAGCAGCCTTTGAGTGCTCAGAGCTATGCCAAATATAATGGAATTATTTATTTTAATTAAGTTAAAAATTACAGACAAGAGGAATAGGCATTTTTAAAAAAACACTCCATTGCTGTTGTTCCTATTATGAAGCCAAAGCACTGATGTTTTAAATAATTAGTGCAAGAACAAATTCACATTATATTCTCAGTGTAAAAACTTATTTACTTGAATGGTTCTTACTTTGTGTAATGTAAAGACCGCATGACACAGTTTGACAGTGTTGGAAAAAACTAATTCAATTAGTTTTTAAAGAAATCTTGAAATTCATCCAATAAAATATCTATTTTAATGATTGCGAAGTAACAAGTTCACACTTCTGAAAATGGCAGAATTTAGTAAAAGGAGAAAGACAGATGTCTCTACCTATGCCTCTGTCCTCTATATTAAACCTCACATATTAGTAAATGGAGATATAGCCCACAATATTTTTTTTCTGTATGTAATTAACACAATATAGTATGTCAGATTTCAGGAACACCTTTGAATTACTTTTTTGCTAATCTAAAATGCATATGTTATACACCGTTCACAAAGAAGTCTATTACATTGGTAATTCAGCCAACTTCCCGGGTTGACTGAAATACCCAGGTAGTTTGCTGATTGTGAATGGCACTAAAATTACTACTAACTACCCTGGTTCATTGTGAACGATGTAGTTTGTGAATTACCAGGGTAAATCAGATCCACAGCTAACAACCCTGCTCGTTAAAAACAGATTTACCAGGGTAGTCTATGTGAACGGAGTATAAATATAACTTTAATATATCCACTCTCATGAAATGTAAACTGCTGCAGAGCAAGTTGGTGCTATTAAGGATGGGCACACAGTTCATGAAGCAATTGTGGCCGTTAAGCTGTGACCAGGTTGGAGACTGGAATGTTTGAGAGCAAGAACATTTCTAAAGAGGAAGATTAACACAACAGCAATTAGTTCTCTAAAGAAACACAATGGTATGGAATGCAGTACTCCACGAGGGTAAGACAGGGCCATCATGGAGGGATAGCCAGGTCTACTTTCCTATCCCTTTCTTAATGTCCATCCGGACCTAGGATCTTGCTTCTGGCATCTAAGTGAGTTCTGGTGTGCAGCGGCAGTAGTGGATGGATAGAGGTGAATAGAGACCTCCTAGAGAAAGGTAATTTGGCTTTTTGTGTACCATATATCATTGCGTCAACTTACTCTAACTTGATTTTTCTTGAGCCCATTTCTCATAGTGCTCAATATTAGTCCCAATGTAACTTGGTTTCCTGAAGACACCAAATCCTTATTTGTGTCAGCTATATGTCGTATATGGCTCTGCGATGATGTAGTATGCCTTGGTGCCGATTGATTTCTCTGTAGCAACATTAAAATAAGATATCTCATTAATTAATTAAATGTAGGCATAATATCAATATCCCAGTCATTTTGGCAACACAATAAATTGCATCCCATAGGAACACAGTGTTTCCACTTGTTCAGCATGTTCTATAATATATGCTGTACAATGAAACCACTTACCACTCATCTAACATGTCTGCATGTGGTTTTGCATATTCTATGCATGCTGAGATGCTGTCATGAATATTTTACTTTACTTACTGAATATGAATCAGTAATAGCACCAGCAAATTGAACTCATGCATTTAAAATAAACTTAATGAAATATTATGTGCTATTGGAACGGATTCTCATAACCGATTCCTAAGCTATCAGATCTACAAGTAACTGATTCATGGGGATGGAGTGAATTCAGGTTATGGAATGAAACCTAATAATTTTGCCAATCAGAACAGTTTTACCCTAAATCACTTATAGTCATCTGCAAGAAGATGTGTTTCCCTGTTGGTACATGGTTGGCTAAGTGGGGATGTGACTTGCCGGTCCATACCACTGTATTTCGACAGCGGAGTAGAAAGAAATATCAGAGGAGTCAATGAACGAAGACTCCCCACTGTCAACACAGTAAATTATTTCCCAACTTCATAACTTATTCTACACCCTATCCCTAACCCTCTCCTACTACATTCCACACCCTCCCCACAGCCTAACCCCAATGTCCACCTTTAACAATCCATTTCTTCCCCACACTCTTATCCTAACCTTCCACTTCTACAATCCATTCCCTCCGTACCTAATCCTCCCTTTCTATGCTCCATCCCCTCCCCATTGCCTAAACCTAACCCTTCCTTTCTACATTCCAACCCCTCCCTATAGCCTAAACCTATCCCACCCCCATAGCCTAAACCTGACCCTTCCCTTGTACATTCTATCCCCTCCGTTATCTTGTCACGTCCGTAGGGTAATGGTCATCGATAAACCGAAGGGATTCTCTGGAAAATAATAGTTCGTAATTGTATAGGTAATGTAATGAATAGGTAAATTGTCAAAATAGGGATACTTACTAGATCAGGAAAAACATTTAGAAATAAAAATATTTTTTGAAATACATAGAGCCTACATTTATCGGACCTCTTGATCTGTCTCAGCTCTTAGGTGACTTGTGTATTTGCAATAAACTGAACACAATCACTATACACTGTACGATGCTACATGAGACTTTATTACGTGAGATGAATGTATCTGAATTCTCATTACACCTGTCAAGGTAGCATTTCGTGCCCTGGAGTAATTACACATTTTATTCATGAGTTATTAATTGTTCACTCTATTGTAGTTTACAAATGCATCTTATCACTTCTAATTCTTTCACTGCACAGTGATGAGAAATCACAAACATGCACCTGGAAAATCGTGATTAATCATTTGCAACTGAGCATCTGACATTTTCTATAGCCCCCTAGACAGTTTCCATTTATTGGAATAAAAGTTATGTAAATGTGTTTATAAGTTTGTAAAGGATTTATAAGGTTTTGACTCATTCCTCTATGATTGAAAATCTAATGACTATGAAACAAGTCAGACTAAAGATAAGCTCCTGATAGCATGTAGTATAATGCTATTGCAGATTTCTAATAAAATAAAATATTACCATTATTTAAGAATCACACGACTACTGAGAGCGATGGCTCTGGAATTACCCAAAGAACAGTGGATGGAATCCAGACCACCGACTCGTAAGTCCATCCATAGAGAATTCAATTTCATGGCCTATATTTACTAAACTGTGGGAATGCAAAATTGGAAATGTTGCCCATAGCAACCAACCAGATTCTAGTTATTTCATTTTACGTACTGGAGAATGTCAGATTGGTGGGTATCCATTTTCCTTTCTACCAATTTAGTAAATATAGGCCCACAGGGAGCATTTAGAAATACCACATTCTTTGTGTACCGCATAAAATATTTAAATGTGTTATTATATGTCCTGTCTCTTTTCTCTGCTCCAAGCTATACAAGCTCTCTCTTTCCAACTCAGCCATGAAAAACCTGGGTATTTTAGGCAAATAGAAGTTAATGGAGATAATCTTATTTTTAAGTCAGTGGTAGATGGGACAGTATGGCATACCCCTGTACACCCCCCTGTACAGAGCCCCATTCCCACCATGGTTACAAATCTTTGTAAGCATATTTTCCCTTCAATACAATATGTAATTTCAACAGTAAAGATATTAAATAGCACTGTTTCAAGAATAGATCCTTGTCCGCCACCTTGTCCATCCCCAGAAGGGATTCCATTTACTACAACATTTGTTGACTAGTTTGTAACCAAGATCATATACTTTCAGTTATCTTTGATATGGATCCCAAATTATTATTTATTTAACAGTCTGCAATGTAGCACAGTGTCAAAAGCCTATTTGAAGTCTAGATAAGCTCCCACTTTAGTGATTCAGTCAAAACAGTCAGTAAGATTTGTTTGACGTGTACTGTCCCCAGTGAATCTATGATGCTTGAATCATGTAAGCTACTGGATTTAAGTTATTGTGCAATTTGTCCTTTAACAGCATTTCCATCGGTTTCAGTGCTACTAATATTATACTCACTGGTTGATAGCTGACATCTGCTTTCCTACTTACACTTTTATGCAGAAGGACTACTTGTTTTGACTGGATAAATGAGTTTTCTTCAGCAAATATTTAAGATCTATTAATATCCTAGGATGTATCCCATCTATCTCCACATTGATTTGTCCTTTTTCAGTTTTGAAAATATTCAACATTTTCAATATCCTGGAATTAGTCCTGTATCTTTTGACAGAATAAATAACACTTTTTTCAGCACCTATTTAAGCTCTATTAATATCCTAGGATGTATCCCATCTATATCCATTTATTTATCCTTCTTCAGTTTTGAAAATGATTTCTATTAATATTTTTGCAATTTAAAAGTAGTGCTCTACTTTTCTGTTGTGAATATTAAACAAAAAAAACCTTTTGTGTATTGTCAGAATCCCATTTCCATCTAGCCATTAGCCATTAGCACAAGTAAAAGTGTCCATATTGGGCAAATAAGCTACAATACATAATATTTTAGCAATGTTCTTTTAAGGCAATACATCTCTATAACCCGGTTCACACAGCTCCAAAATTCTGGGTTATTGCTGGGGCATGCTCGGATGACCTGGGACATAGATCAGTGTGATCTCTAGATATCTATAGACCTGGGAACTGGACCTGAAATTGCATGGCTATTCCCACACAGGTAGCCAGCATTGTAAACAGCGCAACCCAGGTTTTGGGGGTGGGATTACAATATAAAGAAACAAGGCTAAACAAAAAAAAAATAAAGGTAAAACAAAAAAACCCAAAACAAACAACTTCCTTCTTCAGGACAGCGACATCGGAGAAGGAAGACCCTGGGTCTGAGGAGCCATGTATACGGGGTCTGAAGAAATTGGAAGGTATGTGACACAGCAATATCCTGGCCTCGATAGAGTTCTATAACCATCTTCTAAAAGTTGACTTCCACTGTATGAGTTTTGTAAATTCATATTATATGTATTGTATGGTTAAATAAGATAACAATGCATTCTTACATTACCACTTCTTGATTGGTTCCTTGAAGCACAGGAGATGCCATGTTGTGTTTTCATAGGGTAGGGGTGAAAAGCAGGAAATCCCCACACATCCTACAAATAGGAAAACCATTAGGTATGATGTTTAACTACTTACCTGAATTAGGTTATTTAAAATATATGACTCACCTGCACTGCTACAACGTTTTCCTTTCCTGATGATACAGGTAATATACGGACATGCCCTGCTTTGTCTGCGCATGTCCCCACCCTTGAGATTTCCTGAGTGTTTTGGCGCCAGACAAATTTTTCTTGATTCGCCTTGTAGACTTTACTCATTGGAGTACAGAATGAATCATGATGATGACCCGGCTTATACTTCTGGAATTGCCTTTCAAACTCTTTGACCTTGCCATTGGTACTTTTTATGAGCAAACTGTTGTCATCACATGAGATGAGTTTTGTTGGTTGCACTGGACTTCGATTTGAAAGCTGTAATATACATGTTTGAATGTGGCCATGGAAAGAGTTTTTTTCCAAACTTTCAGATGGATTTAAACATGATGTCTGACCTCGGAGTATAGCTATAGCATCCTTGTAGTTTTCAATTATGTCATTGCTACCTTTTAATCGCACATCTTCAGAGTTTTTTTTGCCGTGGATGACACAAAGAATAGGATCTTGGGTTTTTGTGACATTTGCTTGTCTTTCGCATTGATCTACAGAGATGTTGACCTTTTCCTCTGAAGCATTAGGTGATCTATACAGCTTGTACCTGCGTGATGTTCTGTTGTCTGTGAGGCATAATAGCCGATTTACCTTATTTCCACTCTCAATAGCACTAAGAACGTCTTTGTTTATTGTGGAATATTTTACTGTGGAAGACTGAGATGACTTTGTTTTAGATCCATCTTCTGCTACTTTAATGGAGTTTGCAAGAACAGGGATTTCCGGTACATTATGGAAGGATAGTAAATTGCAATCCGCTTTATACTTGACTTCTGTCTTCTGGGGATATAAAGTTGGTGATAAAAAAAGTATGTTGCTGTTTATGTATTTGCATTTCCGTTTGGATGAACAGAAAATAAGGTCTTCATCTTGATGTCCAGGTACAAAAGAAATTGAAACAAAATGGTTATTATGGTTTATTAAAAGGTAGGATTTTATTTTAGTTTTAAGACAGAGCCGGATACAGACTTCTCCCATCACTGGTATGGATACACATCAACTCACCCCACCTAATTATAAAATGGAGTCAGTGTACAATTATCATATTTCCCTCCTCCGTCAAAGCTGTTTGGACCCCACTGTCAAGTTTCATACCAGGATGAACGTGGATCCCCCAGATCCAGAATTCCATGAGAAACTCCCAGTTTATAATTCATTAAAGGGGCTTAGACCCATTGGTGGACTGCTTGTGGGTCTAGTAGATGCCCCTTTGAATGTAAGTATAAGTTTAAATTCAATTCAAATAGTAATGTTACAAAAAAAATTGTAACATACCGAATAATGGAGATATTTCAACATATAATCTATTCATGAACAAAGTGTCAAATATCTTTTTTTTTTAGAACAGTAATTAAACTTCAAAGTCAACTCATTGTTAATTGTTTAATAAAGATGCAAATTAAGAGAAAGACTTCTGCGACAGATTGATATGATAAATTAAGATAAAACTCCCCACGGACAGAAATAATGTAATAAAACAAAAGCTTAATAATTTCATATTGTGGATCTCAATTAAAAGAATAATGAATATAAAAAAAAAGCCAGTGATTTATCTAATGTCTTTCCAGAGTTGACCAGATGTCTCTAGAGGTTTCAGAATTGTTCAACAATTAGAAAATTATGGGATCTGCGAGCTTAGTCTTGAATTTAGAAAGTGCAGCTCCCTGTTCTTCACAAATACTCATCAATTTTAACATCATCAATAATCTAGATCTAGTATTGATAGTAATCTTCTATCTGCAAGTGCTCTGTGCTGATCTGCCCCTGTATGAACTTATATCCACAATCAAATACCTAATTCTGCCCAGGATGTGTCATCTACATGGCTTTCCTATCCACACATGCAGGGTATTAGGCATGCGGATGTGTGGAAACACCCCTTGCAAATGGAAATACTGTATGATCAGAACATCTGGCAGGGCCATGCGAAGCGTGATCAATATACCCGGGGCTGTTGCTAAACAGTAGACAAAGTTTCAGCCCAATGCCCCCCTGGGCGCCTGTCAATCAAAGTCAGGTGCTCTGCACAACCAATTAGAGAGTTGGGTCATCTGACCCCACCCCCCATTGGATTGGCAGGGCACCTGATGTTCTCATTGATGGGCGCCCTTTCTCTACTCATCTGATGGCAGAATCTGACATGAGAACCATGGCCATACCCTTCCCGACTAGTTCTGGATTAGCTTTACAAAAGGAAAAAAAAAACATAATAAAAGTTTAAAAGCAGTCTGAAAAAATTCTTTAGGTGCATATTAGCGATAGAGCAGGGTTGCTGACTTTTGGTTCCTCTCTCGGGAGAAACCAAATTTCAGCACTATCCATGATAGTCAGAAAATCTGAGTTAGAGGCATGTACTGTACAACAAACTCAAATTGTACTCTAAATTGCATTAGTGGAAGGCAAGCTTATCGATCCCAGCAGCCGATTTCTTCCTATGACATGATGGACCAATAACCCTGGTAGAAGAGGGAAGTACTGGCATAACTTAGCCATACACAACTGCCTCAGTCTCCAGGGCTACAGTGCTGACATGTAAGGTTAAATTATTTGACAATAATACAATGAGGGTAATATAACAGAAGGAGCCTGCCCATGGAGAGTACACAATAGTACCTCCCATAACAGACACTGTCAGCATGGTGTCATGTAGCGATGGTCAATACTAGGTGCTAAGAGCAGCAACATAAAGGAATAAAGACATATCAACTGAAGGTTTGTTCAAATATCAGCTGCTGGTTGTCAGGTGGCACTGTATCACAGCATGTAATAAGCACTGCCATTCTGTAGGTGGGCTGCTAGTTAGTTAAAACCAGTTTGTCATAAGGTTGTTTTGTAAAAAAAAAACTTGTTTTAAATACTTATTCACGTAAATGTTGGTTCTTGGGCAAAATTGTCTTTTTCCATGTTCTCCAACAAGTGCCAAATCAGATTGTAGTTTTATGTTGTTGCTATATGGGCATCCTGGTTTCTTATGGTGTATATATGCACATTTTTACATTTTCTGTTTAATTGTTATTATGTTTCTTTTTCATATAATTTTTTACATTAATTGGTAGATTTTTTTTATATTGATTATAAATACTAAGTAAAGCTTGCCATTCACTATGCCCGTGAAGGAATCCTACTAAAGAAACACATAGCAAGCTAGCTGTCTTACTGTAGCTTCATCATTCTGTAGAATAATAGATATGCACCTTCTATCAGGAGTATCTTTCTTGTTGTTAACTGTTATTATATGTACAGATGTGACACTTTATAATGTTTCTAAACTTCCACCATGGTGCTGTATTTATCCCAAAAGCATGCCAATATGTTTTTACACCATGCTGTCAGTAACTCTGAAAAGTTGTGGTTCCAACAGTAAAGCTGGCCATACACTATAAGATAAATTGTTCCAATCGAAAGATTTTTCAAGAGTGGGTAAAACCATGTTGAATTGCAGGGGTGGTAAATTTCATGAGTAGCAATCAGTATTACAGGTAAGAGATGATGTTTCCTAGCCCAATAGCCCTAGTCTAATAACAGTGTAACTGTAACGCCATACCTTCCAACTTACACTTTCTGGGCTGCGGAACACATAAGCCCCGCCCCTGGACCATCCCGACTCCTCCCTTGGCACACCCCGACTGCACCATTCACACATCCTGACTCCTCCACCCTTCAAACTCAAGCCCCTTTTTGATGCCACAACTCGCGGCATCATATAAAAAACAAAGTTTGTCCCCTTATCGGGACAAACTGGGAGGTGGGAGGGACAGTGGGACAGTTGGGAGGTATGATAACGCTGGTCAGTATCTGTGTACAAAATGCAAAAATAAAGTATTCTCTCTGCATGCACACACTGACATTCATTTTACCCACCCCCCCTGCAATTCATCATGGTTTTACCCACTCTTGAAAAATCTTTCGATTGGAATAATTTATCTTTTAGTGTATGGCCAGCTTAACAGTAAGGTGGCATCAATGCAGAAGATAACCATTGTCACTCCATATGAGGTTGAGTCAGCCATGAATACAGCTACATGGCGATTTTTAGAAATTTTATAAAAAGTGTCACATCTGTATTTCTCTGATAACCATTGATAAACCACAACATGCACATGTACATCCTACACTGCAAAAACCATTCTCACTCTCAGGGTTTCTGCAGAAGACCAGGGCTATAGATAGACTCCACGCCCTATTGTAAAGCAGTACTAATGCCACCCTTTCAGGCTGGTTGCATCTTAAAGTGATTTTTTTATATATAAATCCTGTAGGATTTATAAAAATCTATATTTTTAGGGACACAGGAATAGTGTCAGAACGTATGCTTGTATTGGCATCGGTCTCTTGTTTGGCTCCGGACATGGTAACATAATTCTTGGCATGCGAATGCACACAAAGCGTGTGAGAAGTCAAGTGGCTTGTGCAATCATGAAAAGCATTTATAGAATTCATTATTGTTACCTAGCAACACATTAGTGTCTCCCTCCGTCTACCCGAAATCTGTCCTTTCTACCTTCACACATTTCTTTCTCAGTTTGTGCATTTAACCCCTTAATGACTGCAACATCTATAAAGAATTCACTTTTCCGCTCTCTCATTGCAGGTACATGGCTTTGTGTGTGCAAGGACTGCAACGTGGGTATTCCTGTTGTAGACATCTTAGCAGGTTCTATTCATCACCCAGACGTTCAAATGCATTAAACAGCGACTAAAGCTAGGAATACACTGGCATGATTTCCCTGGCTCCCGACATTTCAGTCTGACAGCCAGGAAAACTGTGCGACGTGTACACAGTGACCAAATCCCAGGTTGGTCTTTTAACCCTGTTGTACCATCCTTATAAGAAGTCCTTTGCATATACATTGTGAATAGGCTTAATACTATTAATGGCCAAAAGAGTGATATTAATTGTACAGTGTGACTGATGGCCCTGAAATTTCAATATTGTATTGGGAGTGTATTTTTAAGCACATAATGTTTAGTAATAAAAAGATATTTGCAAATCCATGGAGGAAGAAGACAGACCATGGTCTAAATTTACTAAACTGCAGGATTTTAAAAGTTGGGATGTTGCCCATAGCAACCAATCAGATTTGAGCTCCCATTCTCCAGTCTGTAAAATGAAACAGAGAACTCACCTCTGATTGGTTGCTATGGGCAACATCCCCACTTTTAAAATCCTGCAGTTTAGTAAATTTAAGCCCACATTGTATGTTGATATCAGCTCTTAAATATATCAAAGGGGTGTAACCAGGACAAAAAAAAAAAGAGAACATTTTTCATTTAACAAATATTTAAAAAAATATAATGATATGTATAAAAGGTATAATAGTGAACTGACACTTACCTTGATCATGTGATGAGGCAGTGCCCCAACCTTGACACACAAATTCTTCTTTTTCACATCTAAAATAACAAATAACCAATATACATTAAACACACATCACAAAAAAGCAACAAGTTGCTCTATTAAATAGAAATAAATCAGAGCTTAATCCTCCCATACCTAACACAACACAAGAGAGAAAAAGAAAAGAGTATACTTTAAATACATAGTCAACACTGCCATCGGATTTTGCCTTCAAAAGGCACATGAGCGAAATGCGTCAGCGTTTTAGCCTGTGGTAGCTCCCTGATCTTCTAAACAATGGTTTATCACATTAATAATTGTATGTATCGATGTATCAAATCCCCAATCTCCTATAGATTGTAAGCTTGTACACACGATTATAATTATGATTGTGTGTGTGAGGAGATTAGTTTAATGACTGAGGAAGATCAGTAATTTTCATTACCATGCTCTATTTACCACACTGTTATATCAGAGGGTGCAGCTGATTCTGGTGGTCAACGACTTTATGACCATCTTTTGTTAAACTTAAAGATTATCATATCACTAAATAGCAACATCCCATTCTCGAGATATGCTGTTTAACATCTATAGGGATGATGTTTGCTACCACTGGGCTAGATTCTACTTTTACAAATATCTTGCTGCTAGATTCATACTTTGGTTTTATTATGGAATAAAAGTTTTTTTTTATTATATATGTGGGGCTCTGAGTGCACCCAATTTTTCCTCTACAAATTGTATCTAGATATTAATACGGACGGGAACCATTTAAAGTAGAGTCTTAATACCATATTCACAATATGTAATATGATATTGAGCCATATGAGGCCCTATTTTTTAGCCCAGATACATTCCCAACAAAACATGTTACGTTTCTGCCCACAAATCGAGAGCTCCTCAGGGGAAAAGAGACAACCAAAAACAACTAATGAATCGGCATAGAGAAAATATACGTATCAAATAAGGTCATTTTTTCAGACAAATCTCTTAAAAGTATCCACTGGTCTACATCAGAGTGTATGCTGGATCTCCAGTTTCAGATATCATTCAGGCCGGATAACATATGGCTCAGGATGTGACACGTGAGTCACCAACAACTTTACCAATAGATGAACTTTAGTCATTTTATGTTGACACGAAAATTCCATAATTCCATTGATCTCAAAAATACACATATAGCTGTAGGTAAACTGGATTTTGTACAGCCGTGTATATTGACAAGAATCCATAGTGAGCGAGAGTAAAATTCTTCATACCGCATTGTGTAATGTGATTGTAGCTATACAAAGAACGGCAAATAATTTAATTTAAATTGCATTTACCACATCCCCTGCCCTCTGCCGCCAGATTAGAGGCGCTGTGTGAGTGTGACTACACATTAGTGGAATGCTATTATCTTTCATGCGCATTATGTGGAATATGTCTATTGGGCTGTTCCACACAGGAGACACATATGGAGGAAGCAGTTGTTCTTCTGGTCAGAACAGCGCCGATTGATTTTAAGAAGGAGAGACGATCCTTTATGTAGTTAGTCATGTAGAGAAAACCGTATGAGGAAAATGAAGAGAATGAAATATATCAGCAATTCAGAGACTCATTTCTGCATTGCGAATCCTTTTTATGGTTATTTAAGATATAATACTGCCTGTCTATAGCACTCATTTGAGAATAATAAGCAATATGTAACCAGTTTTTCATTATATAAATGTTTAAACTGCATAAAACAACTGTGTTATATGCCCAAGAAATGAGTTGTCCTTCAATTCACTGATACAATAACTAATATCCCAGTATGTTGCAAGTGATGCAACATGTGTGGTTACATCTACAGCTACCGTAGTATGTTATTTGTCTATAAGTTCTCCATTAGCTTGCCCACAAATTTTATTTGGAAGAATCCCCTCCTGGGATAAATAATCTTTTATTCCTAGTGTGCATCTTCACCCTATAACAATACTTAGTTCTTTATTAATAAAGTGCACTCAGTGCCAACAGTGATGTATGTAATGACCACACTATAAAGGGTATAGATCCTTGTGTCCTTGTGTTATGAGGAAAGGATAGTCAGTTTAGTCATGTATACTTTTTTAAAATAGGTGTCCAAAACAAGAGATAGAATTACTATATACAAATACATTTACTGCCAGGGAAGGTTGTGACAGCAGATTCAATAGATATATTTAGGAAAGGGTTAGACACATTTTAGAGGTGCAAGTTATCCAGGTTTATGGCTGGTAAGTAAAACCATAGTTAGGAGGGAGCTTTTTTCTTATTGAACCAGATTGGCTGTTGCTTCATCTGGATCAACTTCAATTAGGAGATCCAAATACTTGATTGGCTTGTGTCTTTTTATCAATTATGTTACTATGTAAAAAGTCCACTATTAGACATCATCCTCAATGCATACATATATTACACACATATACACTTATATACACATATATAAAAAAAAAATTGGATATATATACATGAGGTACATGCTATTTGATGATTTAAGTTACGGGCATTAAATCTGACAGCACTGATGATTTATGCATGTAATGCCCTTTACTGAGCGTTACATTTACATTTAAAAACATGATTTCAAAGATGAAGTCTTTAAAAACAGAGCCAAACGCAAGAGAAATGATTGACAAGAAAATGTGTTCCATGTGAACGTACTTAATGATTCTACTGTCATCTCTTAGTAGAAGCTGAGAACGCTGACATGTTTGCGGGTATCTGGAAGAATACAAAGCGATTGTATATCATTCTAAATCACTATGCTCTGTAATTAAGCTTCATTTGTATGGCAGGTTAGCATGTTCTTCAACAGCACAACAACTTTCCTCCTGCCCCAGCGGCCAAGGACCAGATTCAGACCTCTGCGCCGGAAACACCTGTATCAGTGTTACTCTGAAACCCTTTCGTGAGATGGTAGTACCATCCCCTCGATATAAACCACCTGCCCCATACACAATTCTGGGGTTTCAGGTGTGTGGCTCATGTCGCAGGTGGGGTAATATTTAGTCATGATATTGGTGGTTGATGGGTATATGTTCTGGGGGGATATGGTTGTTATACTTTGCGCTGATGAAAGAGGCTGTCGACCAAAAGATGTTGGAGATCACTGTTCAAATTAAGATGTGATTCTACATGCATTTGAGGTCCATGGAGTGCCTGCCTTCATGCTGATTAAATGAATTGAGCGTGCATCCTGGCAAGTTTTTTTTGAGGACATTATGGAGTGCCTTCGTCTCCTATTGTGTGTAAGTATGTGTGAGATTTATATATCATATTTATACATACATACACACAGTTACACACAAGCACATAAAATATAAATTATTTTTTGTTCCATTTATAAAAAATAAATGCGTTGGTTAAATTCTAATTCTAATCTTAGGAAAATGGTTTAACAAAGGGTTACAAATTGAAGCAGAACAGTCAGCAATTACTTGTTTCTATGATGATAATTCAATAAAGTTAATATACATATACATAATATGAAATCTATGTAAGTGTGTCATGGGTAATATACATGTCACACATACATTAATTCTTTTCCAAATGACTGGGAAATAACTCCATCTATATAGCACAAGTCTCTCCGTCTACAGGTTACATTTTCTTGTGCACTCTTAACAGCAATTTAAGATGAATTTCTAAATAAAGCTTGCCAACCACTGCGATAAATAGAGACTTCCCGATTCCTATGGCAACCAAAACCATTTGTATAATAGAAAAACAGAACAGCCCCCAGTTGTAGTACAAGTCTATACAGCACCAGATAGATTAAGAGTCATAACGAATAATTTGTTTAAAGCCGCTTCCAGACAGATTTTTTTTTTATACACACACAAAGGGGAAAAAAAAGGCTACATAATGGCCATATCCATAGATACAGGTCGATTTACTTAATAGACATCTCTACCTGCTTTTGCTTCGTATATGTTTACATATTTTTCTTACAGCCTTTGGTTTATATGGTGATGCCAGAATGCCATTCTATTCATTCTGACCACATATTTCATTGGAGATCTTGTACTAGGTGCCATCATTTTGTATCCAAAAAACGCTTAAAAGTGTGTCATGGCAGAAAGGCAATGGATCAAGGTAATATGTAATGCTCATAATGTGCTAAAAAGAAAAATAAAGATCAACAGATGCATTTTTTTTCTAGCAACGACATCCATTTAAAGAGACATAAAATGGAAAAACAGACTGCAGAACAGAAAGGGTTAACTGTCCACAGGTAATAAAGACATTCTATCATCACAATGTTCTGTCGCCTTTAAATCTAAGTTATTTGCTGGAACATGCGTTTATCCTTTCACCCATGCAAAGCGTCACTAATACCATTGGTTTTTCAGCTGGAGACAGAAGTCTCAGCACAGTGGATATGTAGATGGATATATAGATAGGTTTTGTTTTATACAGTTGGCCAACAGATTATTTTATTACTCGATACTATTGACTTTTTACAAGACAGCTCCTGATTGTGGGGACTCATGTCTGTACATGTTGTGACTTCTAACTTAATTTATTGCAACCCTAATTTAAGTATCCAATGACAGCCACATACAAGGTAATTACAGAGCATGCATATAAAACACAGGTTATTTAGTAGCAATGACTAAACCTATGTATATTGCCGCAGTATAGTTTAATGGCATGCAATATACTCTTATAATTCCCTACAATTTTGGCAAAGTGAATTTGTTTGCAGCGTGCATCTTTCAGGTAAACACATATACTATTGTACATGCCTACATAGTGGAATAAATATAAAAATAAAAAATAGTATGAGAATAACAGATATTTTTCTCATTTTTATTTTCAGGCAGATAACATTTATTTGGAAAGCATCACAGTCATTTTCCTAAAAAAAACATAGCACAAATAATCCAGACTATGAATAATAAAATGTGTTTTTTTTTGTGTTTGTTTGTAGTTGCCTATTCAGCGACTGCAGAATTAAAAAACTTAATGTACACTAAGTATTCTTCCGCAATATATTTAAATCTGACAATGGCACTTAATAGACTTTGTAACCTTATACTTATTGCCCGTTTCGAAACAGCCAGACATTATCTGCAGTGACAAATGAATCTGTCTTTATACAGTATATAACTTAACTATTTAGAAACTGTTCATACAACTTATTAAACTCAACAGTTTAGAATTCAAATCTCAAAAACGTCCAGTTGGTAGCAATTTATAGCAATAAATATATGAATCAGTTGGAATGATGACGCTTATATTTCAAAATAGTCTTAATCTCAGCATTTATATGTGTTTCAATATTTTATGTAGTACTCTCCCCAATTTAATTCCCCATAAATAATAATAATAAACCAGAATTGTTTTATGTAGTATGAAAATACCTTTGCTGTTTAGCTCATTGAGGTTCTACTTTGTAAAACAAGGAGGAGACCTGGAACTTTATGCCCATTTTAGTGTTTTGGCAAGAACAGCCAATTTATTGGAGGCTTTTATATTAACTACACATAACGACAGATCACTGTATAAATCAATACTATGAACATGTCCCGAATGTGGAGGTAAAATGTAATGAATATATAGTGCATTGATCAGACTGTGTCAACTAACAGAGACAAATGTCAGAGGGTTAGATATTGGGCATGTAAGCCTTATGAGCAATCAAACAGTTCTATTGGCAACATATCATATTTATGGTTTTATGTACTATTGTAGCTTACAATGCTCTGTACATACATCTACTGGATGTAAGATCGATATTACTTGTAATTTAGCATTTTTCTGCAAATTAACTGGATTTATGGTAATACAACCCAACTCAGACATAAATATGCTAATGTGGATGATCGACTTTTCTGTGAATGAGAATAGACCCCAGGCTGTTGGAACAAGCCAAGTAGTGGTTGCACAGCCTAGGATCCCATGTCGAAGACATTCAGCCATTTGAAATGATAAATCTGTTACTGAATAGCAAGATGAATTGTTTAAAGTGATTGAATATACTTCCTATTTCTTGATCTGACAGTCTTCTGTTAGTGTACCACTTGGCATTTCTAATTTTAAACTTGAGTGAGTACAGCTATATCTATATTAGTTATTCAACTGGAAATGTAACTTCAATCTATAATAAATGTCATCCACCTTCCATATCAAATGCTCTTACAGTTCAGCCGCAGGAAAGATCACCACCACTATTCAGGTAAAGATGAATCCCCGGTGAAACCCTTTTACCCATAGAAAGTAAATGGCTGTCACTATATGGTCATTATTCAGCGTAGGGATATTAAGTTACTGTTTTCTTGCTCAGTCACACATAATAACTATAGCCATTGCTTCGCATCATCGGCCCTACCTTGTACTAGTTCTCTGTTTTGAAAGGAGATTTGTTCTGGCTATTTCCAGATTATAATTCCATGTAACGAGTCTGAGAGACATGTTGGATATCATATTCATACAATGAGACCATAAAAATAAAGCAGAAAATCTGGACTGTACTCGATACCTTAGGGCAGATCCTGCAGCTTTTAAAGTCAGGTAAACCATGTCTGGGATTAGAATAATTAGGGCTGTGTAAATCCCTGTCCCTCAGGCATCAACAAATGCACTGGTATATAGCAGTATATAACACAACATCACAATAGTATAATATTTAACCAGTCTAACCTGTATAATGGTAAACAAAAAATGTATATATTTATATAATACTAGATCAGAGGTTCCCAAACTCTCAGTTGAGGCACCCTTAGGGTCTTCATAATTTTTCATGGCACCCCTAAGACACAATCATTTCTAATTTTTTACGTTTTTGAGTCAAAATCATGTAATAACTCTTTAGGTAAAAACAGAAATACTTCAGGTTGACATCAAATCTTGTGTAGCTCCTATACAAGACGTAAAATAGTGTTTCTAAGTAACACTAGCAATGTGGCACCATATCAGAAAGAACATTCCGCGGCACCCCAATAAGAGCATCGTGGCACCCCAGGGAGACACGGCACACAGTTTGGGAACCACTGTACTAGATGCTAATAATAATTAGCACATTGATAACTTCATAGGTAGGTATTTGATAAACAAGCTAATCCTAAAGCTTTTTAATTGGTCAGTGATAATATAAAAGCAGAACACAAATATACTGTAGCTAATAAATGGCTAAAATATCCCTATTCTCCCTAAAAATCATATGTCTTTCATTTTTTACAATGCCAAGATATTTTATCTTTAAAATGCATAACCATTATTTTTTTATTATTATTAAGAATTTATTATGTACATTTTTAGAACCTCTAAATGTAGGAAACATGCATTGGTTGTTCAAGAAAATTGTGATCCTACAATAGCCTCAACTTTCATTCTAGAATTCTACTTATACTACTTACCTGTTTACCACTAGGAGATTGGACCAATTGGTTCAAGTGTCTCTGGACCAAATCTGATACATGACCGAATGTGGACACTTAAGTTTCCAAAAACTCATATGCAGGTCTATCAGTACGCGATAGAGAGGGAAGTTCACTCACCCTGCCCCTCCCCTAACTCATATGAGCTTTTGAAAACCTAAGTGTCCAGAAGCCTACCTTGACTTCACATGCTGATCAGTGCATAAAGTTTTATTTCCAAGCCCAGCTTCTTTAGCATTAGCTATTCCTGCTTACAGTGTGAGGATCAAGCAAGCTAATGAAGCAATATGGCCACTCGTACGTTTTCAGCACAGATTGTATTATGTACGCCATCTATGCATGAAACCTGCGTAAATGACACACAACTCGTAAGTCTGGATCTAGTCCACTGTGTATCGTTTAGTTTTCAGATATATAAAATTGTCTAAGTATGCATGTGTGACAAAACCCTACTTCCATACTAATGATAAACTATCTTACACTCTGATGCAGTCTTACAAGAAAAGCATGGTAGTGGCTGTGTTCCAGTTGGTGTACCATCTAACCACCACAGTACTCGAATTAATGGCTGAGAATAGCTTCAGAATAATAAGATTATGACTCAAAAGAAAAACGTTTGCAAGTGGTTACTAAAGCTACACAAGAGTACCACTTGTTACCTACAATGACTGGACAGTGTGCATGGCGTATAATTAATACAATGTCTTATCTATGTAGTTCTACTTTACCAAGTGAGAGACTTGGTATAGTAGAAATACTGTAATCTGCTATGTTTGTTCTGATTCCTTAATGGCGCACGTTTGTTCTTTACTTGTACGCTGGGTGTCAAACATCTCCCACACAGGATGATGCATCATTTTCTTGTTGATCTATGTTTGTATGAAATGAGAAGGAATGATTGTAACACAAGACAAAAGCAGATTACTGGAATAGGACACACACACATTGTACAGCATTGTATCATTTTACGGTTAATCCCTATAGGGGTGAATTTATAAATGAATAAAAATTCTATTCATTTTTTTCTGATTTATGAAGAAGAATATTTCAAGAACTAAATGGAAAATTACCATATAACTGTTCTTAACAACCTTAAAAATAATGTAATGAAGAATAATTAGAGGATCAAGTAACGTTCAGTGTCACACTGGCTTCCAAAAAAATTAGAAGCGAGCCAATATCTAGGCACATACAGTGATGGTTTTAGATATTACTTTTGGTACATATAATAGCAGCAAATTATATGTTTAAGGATGATTCATACATGATACAAAGTTCAATCCCTAGATACAATTAAGATATTGGGGCATCAAAAATCTGCCCACAACTTCCCAGCATGCTTCAGCAGCATAGGCATATTTGACAAGGCATGATGGGACTTGTAGTCTATTGTTGTCTAAGGCTGACTGGGTGGAAAAATGCAGAGAAATGGACGAAATTGTTATTTTCATGTCAGGGTCCAGTCATCTAGTTCAACAGTTGCAAAATCAATCATTCGTTTGTATTGTCGGTGAGCATATAAGGGGAAGGCCATACTACTTTTTACCAATCCTTGCAAATGATATACTGCAATAATACATTATTATGATGGGAACCTCATACCATTAAATAACCCTCAGTCTGTGACCTGAAATATAATTGCTTTATTTATCATTTACAGGAAGCCTTCACTTCCATTATCATCGCACCTGCCTGTGCAAACCCTTATTCTCCACCAGTGTGAAATTAAATTCTATTTTATATATTTCTATAAACATGTGCACTGTATATCAATGATCTCACTATAGACAGAAACTGTAAAATACTAATTTATACAACCATGACGCCTGCCAAAAACCATACAAACCTGAACCAAATAAAAGTAATGTCATTGTAATGCCTAGTACTAGATTTATAAAACAGAAGTTGTAAAAGTAAAATTTTAGCATTGCTTTTAGCAGATCTGGAAATTTACATATGTTAGAAATGAATATAATGTCATCATGAGAATACACGGCATCCCGCGTATTAAAGAAAACAATAGAAAACCTAAGTTTAAAATAGAGAGAGAGAGAGAGAGAGAGAGAGAGAGAGAAGAGAAAAAGAGAAAAAAAGAGAGAGAGAAGAGTGAGGGAAGAGAAAAGAGAGAGAGAGAGAGAGAGAGAGAGAGAGGGAAGAGAAAAGAGAGAAAGAGGAAAAGAGAGAAAGAGGAAAAGAGAGAAAGAGGAAAAGAGAGAGAGATGGAGTGGGAGGGAGGGAGAAAAAGAAAGGGGGGCAGAGAGAGAGACAGAGAAAGAAATAAAAAGAAAGAGAGAGGAAAGGAGAGAGAATGAGAAACAAAGTTTATGTTGGAGTTGTTACACTTCCAATGTTGTATGTTCTATGTAACCCACACAGATCAGCGGATTTTTATTAAACTAGAAACCTAATTGTGAACTGCAAACAAAAGTTACTTTACATTTCCTGAGATTCTTATGGAATCATGAACAGTGCACATTGCCAAGGACACAATACAGAAGTAATAATCAGTTTTAGTTGCCATTCACAATGCTCTATACTGCATACTTGATTGTTCAGTACTGTGACTTTTGAATAAAGGCTTAAACTAACAAACGGAATATCCTTTACACTGCGTTCTGTCTGGGAAAGTGCAGTTATTAGAAGATGATTGAACCCATTACCACCTGTACCTGTTAGTGAGCTGTCCGGGGGGCCTCCTCTGGGGTTTCAGCATACTGTCTCTGTGCTTTTGCATTGAGTGTGCGTCTCTCATGTGAAAGTGAAGCTTCTTGCAGGGCAGCTGAGATCAGTTACTGGCTTAATGCTCAGGTAACACTGACTGGTAGCTAAGCGTATGGTGAAAGCTTCCCCTAAACTAAGAGCAGCATTGTACAGCAAGTAAACAAAGGTTGATTATGGAGATCCCTCAATACACTGGCTCTGCTGACAGAGATGACAGATAAGAGATTCCTTGTCAAGTCAGAGAGTAAATCTCATATTTACCTCTTAAAGGATAAAGATTTCTTGTTAACTGTGATATACAGGCAACACTGTGCGGGAAAGGTACAGAATCTGCTTATCAGAGATTACATTAGTGCTGGATATTATGAACGATTATAAATCTGTTTGTACAGAGTCCTTCAGAGCTTAACACAGACAAACAGCCAAACTTGTGAAATAGTGTAGCCTAGTAGCCAAGTTCAAACCCATGTGCCCGATGGACCATATTCAGACTTAAGGCACTATTGACTTAAGCTGGCCATACACTATAAGATAAATTGTTCCAATCTAAAGATTTTTTTCAAGAGTGGGCAAACCCATGTTGAAATGCAGGGGAGGCAAACTGAATTAATTGCAATCAGTATTACAGGTGTGAGATGATGTTTCCAGCACAAGTGTAATAACAGTGTAACAGTAACGCTGGTCAGTATCTGTGTGCAACATGCAACAATAAAGTATTCTCCCTGCATGCAAACACTAACATTCATTTTACCCCCCTGCAATTCATCATGGTTTTACCCACTCTTGAAAAATCTTACGATTGGAACAATTTATCTTAGTGTATGGCCAACTTTAGTTGTAAGTTAATACCTAAAGTCTGAATCTGGTCTATTGTCTTCTACAATAATGGATGTTTTGTTTTTGTACACACCCCTGAGTTTTCTTAAATTGAATGACTTGAGAGGCTGATGTTTTATATTAGAGTTTTAATCATCTGATTACTGAGTAGCATCAAACAGTAATATCTTATCATAGAGAAAGAAATTCACACCACCCCCCCCTCACATTGCAACATGGCTTGTCTAGATTCAGATTTGAACCTTCTGGTGCAATTTCTCCTGAATCAGCCCCACTGCAGGCTAGATCAGAGTTGCTGACGCTTCCGAGACTTTCAGGAGACTCCCAGCCAGTGATCGCAGAATCCCAGATCATCTGTGTTTTAATGAAAGCATGACTAGTTTCCCCCCTCCCCCCCACTCGTTTGCTCAATTGGACAACAAACTTATCATGTCACAAAAAGAATAGCACTTTTTGCCGGCAAATTCTACCCAATGCAAATTTTACTTTCTGCCTTCCGAGATCTCCGAGAAGGCAGAAAGTGTAAGTCAGCAAGCCTAAGCTAGATCCAGACTTCCAGTTAACAGAAGACTTCAGTACATTGTGTATGCATGTCCCTTTATTCTGCCTGTACTGCACTTGCTGGGTTCCATGCAGAATAGAGGTGGAATGGTATAGGTCATCTCAAACTGAGGCTGTCACAAGTAACATTACTCCCTAACTTCCCATGTGTGAAACATACTCCAATAGTGTTAGGAAGTCCGACAAAGCTCCATCATCTCATGCACATTACTAAATTACTTAAAGCTAGCCTACAGAATTGTCGGGGAGTAGTATATGGCTAATACTTAGCGGTAAGCTGGAAATCCTATTCTCTGCACATAACCACTGGAAAAGTGTTTTATTTTTTCAGTAAAATGTTTCAAATCATACTGCTGCTTCCGAAGGTGTAGTTCCAGCATACTTTAAATACATACACACAGTTGTTACCTAACAAAGCATGCTGGGATTTAAAATTGTACGAACCTGGAGAGCCACAGATTGTACCCACTTGATCTGTGCAACCGGACAACTCCATAGCTGCTTTCTTATATAAGGCAAGGAGTCCGTTTGAGTTATGAAGCCTTGTGGCTCCAAACATTACACAAATAAATTCTTGTTCAGCAAGCATAAAACGAATGACAATACACCAGTCAATCATATATACTGCATGTATGATGTAGTCCCTCACTAGAACTTGTTGGAATACATTTACTGAATGCTAAGCTAATGAATTAAAAGAAATACCAATTACAACCCTCTGTACTTAACACGATAAACTACTTTAGATAACTTACCCCCGGACATTTGCAAACAGATACTTAACACCAGGATTTAGACTCTTTGCATGGTTGAATTATTAAGCTTTGACTGGAAACACTGGCCGTGTTGACAAGTTACTATGGCTACAGTTTACACAGATTAATTGTGGAAAACATCTTTAGCTTTCATCCTATAGAACCATTTTTATTCATTTGAAATCCACTTTGTACTAGTTCAAGAGAAATTGTTAAAAAAAAAAAAAAAAATCCTCTGATTGGCGTTTACTAGTGCATTGTAGCTTTGCCAGAACAGCATTAAATAGAAATGCTTCAAAACACAAAAACCCATAAGAAAATGTGACATTGCAGATACAAAGTTGCAGAAGCCGCTTCTCCCCTCCCTTATACTTTATGTATTTTTAAAACAAACATATGGGCGTATATTTACTAAGTGGTGAAATTGCAGCGAGATTGGAAAGTGGGGATGTTACTCGTAGCAACCAATCAGATTCAAGCTCTCAGTTTCATTTTACACACTGGAGAATGTGAAGTGTGAACCCACTTTTCAATCTCACTGCAAGGAGCTTACCGTATATCGGAGGGAAAACCTGAAAACAGAAATTACACTGACACACCGGAGACAAACTTTGTGTTTGTATTTTCCTGCTTTCCAACAATTCATATTATGTTGATCAGAATCTGAGCAACCTCTGGCTCCGTAATTGTCAGAACTCTGATAATTGCGGCATAATGACTATGTACTGACCTATGCTAATTGATTGAGACCCTGATCCCACTGTCTCGCTTCTCTATTTTCAACCTACATTACAAAAGACAAAAATAAAGTTTACAGTATACATATTATTCTATTTATGCATTACAAATGCAGTGACTTTTGCTTTATTTTATATTGTCAGATTCCAGTATTTAAGTACTGGATGACCAAGAGGACCTTGTGCATAAGCCGGTTGCCCCCCCCAGGTCAAGTTTGATTCATCCCTTATTATAAGGTCTCCTGCAAAACAACTCACTTTAATTTTTGTTGACAATAAAGTCATGGATCAAAATTAACTAATCAGGCAGATTGAATAGCAACCAATCAGATTCAAGTCTCTGTTTCTTTTTACATGTTGGAGAACGTGAGCTCAAATCTGATTGCGACTATGGCAGCATACCCACTTTTCTCCCTGCTTAGTAAAAATTAAAACCTACAAATAAGATAAATTGTCTGAAGATTGGACGGAAAAGGAACCTATTTTTTTTTAAGGGAATTGGAAGCACATACTCAGTGCAATAATTGTATGGAGGAAAAATATGCAAATTAGATTTTTTTTTATTTTTAAGAATCATTTGGTTTGTGTCTGTAAAGTGGGCCTTAATGGCAGGATTATTGCAAGTTGGTACACATGGAACAATGTTTTACTTAAAGAACAAATGACGTTTCTATAGACCAAAAAGTAAAAAAAAAATACTTTGACAGATTTTTGAACGATGTCGGCCAATAGGTTGAAAAAAATAGTTCATATAAATGGAACAATTTGAAAAAAAAACATCAGATTTTTGAAAAATCGTTCGATTGGAATGATTTATCTTACCGTGCGAGTCTAGCTAAAGGTAACAACAGGATAAAAGTACTGCAGAGTTATTACTTAGCACTAGTCATGGGAAGCATTAGCCCAATAAAAAACTTTCCATAGCTGTAACAATAAACATTTTTCCATTCATTGCCCCTATAAGTGGATGATTGGATAGTCATGTTCTATACTGCTCTATGCGTCATTAAGAAGTCTCAATTTCTCTATGTGAGTAGACGTTTATAGTTCTTCTGAGAGTTTGAAATCTTCCTGGCTGCCAGTCAATCTCCATTTTAATGAATGAGTCATAGCAGAGAGTGTGATGTGAAAGCACGATAATAAATCATTTATCTGGATTGCCCTACCGGAAAAACTATGATATCTCGAAAGCTGTAGAGTGTATTAGAATTTCAGCATAAGGTAGAATTAAAACACAATTTATTTATAAAACATCATCTTGATTACGAAAATGTGCAGAAATAAAGATCACAATAAAGTAAATATGGTTTAAAAGAAATACAATGTAAGTTAATTGATTCAATCCACAGCTCTCAAACTGTGGGGCGCACCGGCAAAAGTGGGTCTTCCTCAGAGAAACCATTGCCCAGCTGCAGGCCTGGCATTTCGGGAGGAGTGCCACTGTGAAACATTGAGTGCAGTAGATAACTGGCGGCATGTGGCGGCCTAGCCTGCTGCACTGAACTGAGCATTGGCCGTGTGTCCGTCAACTACTGGCTTAATAATAAACAATACAGGACTTCACTTTACTTACGTATAGCCTCAGGATTTTGCAAGTGACCTGCAGCGGTGTTGGTGTGGATCAAGTGCCCCTACCAGGTGAAGCTACTGCAAGGTTATACTATCACGTAATGTTCTGTTAAACTGTGGCCTTCCACCTTGCCTCCCGTTTTTCACCTAGGATTGCCAGTTGTCCCAGAGCGAAATGTTTGAGTACCCCTAGATTGAATAATTCAAATATGAGTAATAATACCAGATATGTGTAATGGATTAAGCTAATTACATACAAACTTTTATGACTATGTAATATGCAGATTTATAGTAGACTGTGCCATCAGAATATAAACACTTACCATAACACCCAGAGATGATAAAGGGTGAAAAGAGTACAGGCACCAAGTCAGTGATACACACAAGCATACCAAAAATAGGCAAGATGGAGAATCCTAAAAGGAACTACACCAAATCGATACACAGGATAAGGCTAGCATGCTAACAAACCAACCACAGGTAATCAACCACAAGGGACCAATAGCATGGATAACCAGAAAAGGAGGCAACAGTGGTAAATAGTCGAAGCCATAGACTTGGAATGCAGGATAAATGGAGAAAGGCAACACATGGGAATCACGGTCAAAGCCAAAAACAGGCACTAGGGACCAAGACAAGAGCTGGTGGAGTGCAGGAGTTGGTAAAACCAGCAGTAAATGTGAGTGCTGCCAGTTTTGAAAAGGTTGTTGGCGACTATAAATTACATAGTGGGAGTGTGCACACCAGGGGTTATAGCTGGTGCTCCCACATGGCTAGGGGGAAAGGGCACCAAGGATAGCCAGTAAATCGAATGGATTGTCTATGTGGATTTTTCCATTAGATTGGCGCTAATGCACCATGCGTAGTTCTCCTGCCAGTTTGAACTGCACTTGACCGGCGCCATTACTTGTGATTAAACGTTGATTGATAAGAGTTTGGTTTCAAGAAGGACCTGTCGTGGATTCGTGATTAGTAGTTAAGGTATAGCCTAGAACTCAATTTCCCTAAATTTACGATTGTATGGAAAGCACTCTGGAGAAGATCCACATTCTTTGTAAATAGATACACTTTACCTTTAAGAATGTTGCCATTTTAAAATGTGACAGATTTAGAAATATAGAGATAATACAATAAAATTTGGGAGTTTTAGAAATTTGGGTTTCTGAAATAAACTCCACCAAAGCCATGTCTAGATGCTCTAATATAATATAATAACAAGCTCAAGTGAAAAGGATTTCAAATAATCTAAAAAGTATATTGCTGGACTAAATCTAGCCTAGTATTAGTGTATCCCATTATTCCTAGCCCTCTATCAGTTTATAGAAATGCTCTGTAAGCATCACATTGCATTTCTAGGGCTGAGTGGTCAGGCCCTGAAAATAAGAGTTCATTTTATTCTACTCATTATAAATGCCTTCAATGTTTTATGTTTTACATTATTGAGCCCAGAGACCGGTACAAGTGCCGCTCTCTGCAAGGATTTCTGATAAAAAAAATAAATAAAATAAACTGTTTCAAAAGTTTGCTAAAGTGCCAAGTTTCTATGTTATTATGAAATGATAAAGAATTTAAATGAATGAGACTCATGGTCTGACAATGTCTCCATGAACATTATGAGGTTATTAAAAGCTACAATTATATCTATGATGGCACTTGTAAGATAGAAAGAAGGTAAAATAAAAAAAAAACGGTCATGTACATGTAAATTAACTGCTGTTTCCAAATAATGGCATGTGACAAGAAGTCTTTTAGGAGAAGACACACACTACTACCTTTACAGATCTAAATCCATGGATCCAGGCCTTCATAAAATTTATGAGGTGCAGTATAGGGGCATCCACATAGTACACGAGGGTTATGTGGGATGGGAGAGATGCAAATAGGTCAGTGAGGGCTGTGAAATCCCCTACGTGGTCTCCCACTATGTGTAAAGGAATCTGCATAGTGCAGGTTACTGTACACTTAAAACACTGAACACTGGAACTGCTTAAGTTAGTATCAGGTCCCTAGATAATAAATAACATACCCAAACACCGAATGTCTGTGGTTTACAAACAAAAAGACGACCAAGTGAAGGACTCATGAAAAGATCTTTTGAATCTCCAGTACCGATAGATTACCGGTAGGTTTGCCCTAAGCTTTTACGATTCATTCCCTCCCTAGAAACTAAGCCCTACACTCCATCTGTTTCCCCACATATTTACCTCCATCAGGTGATGTTACCTCCATCGCCAGTGCCATTCAGTCATTTCCATTGGTTAATAAGCCTCATGAAACTCATCAGCTAAGTTCCTGAAATAAATAACTTACCTGTTCACTAAATCGATCTTCTAAATAGAGATATTTAAAAAACAAAAAAAAAAAACAGACAGCTGACATTTAGCAAATGTCATTTTCGTACCAGAAAATGCCATATTGAATATACAGATAACACACACGTTTCACAAATTAATGTTAGCTGTGTGGAAGAGTCAAGAGCATGAAATGTCTCCTTTCCGCAGAATTAGCATGTACCTGCTTGCCACTTGTTGGCCACTAAACTTGGAGGTCAGACTGACATTGCTTTCTTATTATTTCTAGAACTATAATCATTTTCTGTGTGCACTTTTACAATAATATTTGTAACCAACATCTTGTCCTTTATCTCCTTTTATTCAGGTTATGTGTGCAATCCATAATAAATGAAGGAATATATTAATGCCGATTCAATGAAACACTTTAATTAAAAAGGTCTTGTTTTACATAATATTTAAAACAATTACTAGATATAAAAAGGAAGAACAATACAAGTACGTGATTTACATAGCCCCCTCTAAATGCCTGTCATGCATATAAAACATTACAGGAAGGCTTGGCAACGGAATAGGAGATCCATGATTACAAGAGTACTTTAGGTGCTTGGAAGACTTGTGCCTTTTTATTTATGTCACAGGATATATTAAATGTCTATTTCCAGTTGGTCCTTACGTAAATAAGGTCACTTCTTTGGTCAGTTGGCATTTCATGAGAATACAGCGCTAGTCTATGGTAATAAGGATCAATCCTTTTCCTGTATATCAGAGCGTATGTCGCATGATTGACTTGAAAGAAAGGATTCCCATGTGGCAAGGCACTAGGAGAGAGAATACAAATGAATGTTATGAAATAGAAAACTAATAATAATAACAACAACATACAGTTTCTGATAAATAAGAAGATCCAAAGACGCTTGGAATTAATTATTATTACACAAAACTAAAACCAAAAGAGTGAATAAAAAAAAACAAACAAATTAATCCACCACCACTGTCATCCGTATAGCTTGGTACACCACTGGGTGTAACTTCAAAGCTTCCTGGACGTGGAGTTGCTGTGGAGAGGATAATAGAATTGTAGGTCTTGAATATAACATTCTTTCCTATAAGCAGGGCTGGAAATGGGGGTGTATACGGGGGTGTGCCATACCGTCACTTCTCCCACTCATTTAACTGAAAAGACTATAAATCTCCATTCACTTCTATTATTTTCTATGTTTCCATACCACCACTGCCTATAGATATAGTTATTCATATTAGTATATTCTGGTGTTGGCCTGAAAGCATAAAGACTAATTGCAACAGTTATCAACACCAGACTCCTGCAAATGTTTTCCAATCACAAGAAGAAGGAAAAGAGATTGTATTTGGCATGTGTGTATGTGCACAGGACCGACTTCAAGCTCTGATCTGTAACGCCAAGCATTTGATGATGGGACAGGGCGCCCACATAAGATTATGGATTTTTGCAGTAATGACTTATTAAGGCCCCCACACCATATTCAGACCTCTGAAATGCTCACATTGGGATTTTGAGTCATTAGGAGATGGATATCACTCCACTTATCTTGGAGAAATAAAACAGACAAAGCAATTGGGTGGTTCACACCACCACCTCCCTACTTGTGGCATAATCCCACTGCAAGGTGCAATTTATCAAGGGGTCCCACTACGATCATTTGAAGACTCACACTGTGAAGTTTGGTATTTTATTATTTGATTTATTCAAACCAAGTGCAAAGTGTTAGAATTAGGAGGAAACTCAGACCAGGGCAATTAAAGGGGAATATGAATTAATTAAAAGGGGAATATGAATTAATTAAAAGGGGAATATTAATAATTTTATCAGCTGGAAGCAGTTATAACACAATCTAATTCCCATTAACATTGTAAAGGTAACGGTCACAGTAAAAGCAAATTATATATTATTCTGCATGCATAAAAACGATTTAATTTAATCTTAATATTGGCCCAGGTGTAACATTTCTCATGAGTTTCTTCATTTATATTTTATATTTACCATCTTGTAATATTTCCTGTTCCATCTGAAGGTGCTCGGTATATTTATCTTTTTTTAAATAACATGACTGCTTTCAAGTAATATCATGAATAAGATGGTCTTACTTCATACCCTGCTAAAAAGGACTGAAGGTTCTTTAATAACCATGTACACTATGCCGACACGTCTATAGCAATATGTGAGATACAGGCACCAGAGTTTATTCTCGTCTGTTTTTAAGAGCTTTTGGCAAGTACACAAGACAATTTACTGCACTCAGAACAGATAGTTATAGAAAATAGGCACTTAATCAAAAGCTTCTAGCGACTGTGTAGATTTAATATACAATGATACATATAAATAACGCAGATTATCAAGATTCTGGAAATACAAATAAAAAGCTATTGCTCTATAAACATATAATATATGCTGATCAAGCTGCACTGAGAACTACAACTGTTTGACCACCATCTATACAGTGTATATAATATTCCTATATTTCAACAAGAAGATCTGTGAATGTTAAATGACTGTGGCCTCTGCAGAAACACAGCCGCTCCATCTGCAAGGCCACGTTCCCGTCGAGAAATCCTAAGCATTTACATAGCAGGTATACACTGCAAAACACTGCTTGATCAATCCCAATGTAAAGCCACACACAGAATGCAAGTCACTAGTAGCTGTCTTAGTATTGGTGGCTAATGTTTCTTCTACATGCAGCCAGATTTCATTGTCATTGGTCTATGACTATATATCAGGCCTGGTCAACCTATGTGTTCTAAAGTAAGAGCATGCTGGGAGTTATAGGAGCTCAACACATGGCGAGTCAGATGGGTCAGGCCTGATACATATCCATTAATAACTCATTTTGGCTGGGTAGTGTTTACCGTCATTGGTGTTTACATTATGAACTCCCTACAGAACAGGGCTAAGCCATATGCTGGTTATTTATTATGACCTTTTAATATATGTACATCTGTTGTTGAAATGCATGTGCCTGCATGTGTCTATAATACACATAGAGATGTGCTTAATTATTTAATTTCTAAAGGGAATATCACACACCATAATTCTACTAAATAATTCAAAATTGTTGTTAGTTTCCACAAGTAGTATTAGATAAAAAAAACTACACTACATAATCATACTCTGTAATGTAATATAAAATAACGGTTTAAATGTATGCAACCTACCGTACATGCGAAAAATGAAAAATTAAGGATGTTACCCCTATCAACCAATCAGATCTAGTGACATCTAGAATCTTATTGGTTGCTATGGGCAACATGCCCACTTTTCCAATCCTGCAGTTTAGCACATTTAGGCCATGATGTTTAAGAAGCCATTGCTTGGTGAAAGGCAGGATTACCGACTTCTACTTTCTGCCTTCTGATCTCGGGCAGCAGAACTTCGCAGACCAATCCAGCGGGAGGGAAAGTATTAAATATATATGTTAAACCACTGCTAGGTTATGAAGAACTGGTAGTTTTGCCTGGTCACAAGGCCTTCCGGGTGCACTGCCCAATTTCTGGGAGTCTCCCGGGAATTTCACAACCCCCGTGTAAGGACCGGATAGTCTGTTACTAAAAAGATGGGATCCAAAAACAATAACTTACAACTAGTATTAGCCTGGAAAAGTGCTGACACAATAATATAGTTAAATCATTGGGATCTTCATTGTGGTTCAGAGAGAAAAGCCTTCAAGTGGATTAGGACTGTTATAGATACATGCCTAAAGGGGGTTTTGATACATTTTTGGCCAATTTATCTCTCCATTGCATACATATTAAATGTTACAATTTCAGAATAATTCAGATCTCAGTTACTTTGTTCCACGTTAAGCATTCGGCATATAACCAAACATCTATCTTTACATGAAGATTGGTGGTAGAGTTTCCAGATTCAGTAGCAGCAAAGACAGGTAATTGCTTACTTTCTACATAGAACAGTGTATCTCTTAAAAAGCCTATAAAACGGTTTTTATTTTATAGAAGTAAACATTATTTGAATTTTCCACTACGCCAGAATTTTATTCTAACACTGGATACATATCAAATGAAATGCTAATAAATTGTAATTTCTGATCTATCTGCCAGTGTCTGGCGAAGTGAACGACAGATGCCAACATAGTTTGTGTTGCAAATGTATTTAAAAGCATTTCTAAAACTAGTCTTAAAGGAAGAAAGCAATATAACCATGGGCCAGATACAGATCTTTAGGCACTCATAGGCAAGTATGGGAAAAACCATATTGAATTGCAGTATTATAGTTAATAATGTCTAATAATAGTGTAACAGTAACACTGGTAAGTATCTGTGTGCAAAATTAAAGTATTCTCCCTGCATGCCAACACAAACAAATTTTTACCTCCCCTGCAATTCATCATGGTTTTGCCGATTCTTGACTAATGCTGGGTACACATCAGAAAGATAATCTTTCCAATCAACAGATAAAGAGCCCTTTCAGCAGATATCTGTTAGATGTGTACTCACAAAACATGCTGCAGGGTCGTTTCAGACTGTGGTTGTTGGAAAAGATTGTTAGGAGCTCCTAATATTTTTGATCAATAATGTCACGAAAACAGCAGTGTGTACTGTGCACACGATCATCCGAGCAACGATTCCCATTGTGAATTAAGTAGAGAGCCATCTGGTGGACGAGTGTGTTATCGCAGCCTATTACAGCAGAAAATCATTGTGGGAATGTAAACAAACTGAAGCTTCAGATCGTTGTAGTGATCGTTTCAGTTCATTGGGAGATCAGCTGATAGTAAGAAAGAGAACCATCGTGCTGATGCGTACCCAGCTTAAGTCATGAGTGCCTAAAGATCGGAATCTGGCCTCACATTAATAAAAAGACCTAAACCAACAGATTACAAATTTTGCTGGGGGCACACTTATGATATCATAAAGTGTTTACATACTGATGAATAATGAGGACACTCTGTCAAAATCTGTATAGTAGTTTATGTAAACTTGATTGTGATTGGATTATTGTTAATTATACAGGGAGTACTACGCTCAAATTAAACTATAATTTCATTGCATAAAACATGTATTACATAGTTTTTAACTAACACATCTTGTGCAGTGTTTGTGAAATCATTTGCAAAGTTACTGCTAATTTCCCACTAAAATCACAAACCATTAACTGTCTACGGGAAAGGTCACGTGCAATAAATAACTTATTTATAAAAAAACAAAATGAATGGATTACAGAGAATGATTTGCAGAAAACTGCTCGGTTTAAATAGACACGAAAATGTGAAACTTCTTTTCACATGATGACAGAGACACAAAACGTCTTTTGTTAGTTTGAGGAGGGTACGAAATTTCTTCTAATGAAAAGAAATCAATTTATATGTTCATGCAAATGAAACACAATGAGTGCTCTTTATGAGTGTGGTTCTATTTTCCACTTAACCGAGATGTATATCAAGAGAACAAAAGACCTTATAAAAATGTTCAGGGCCGCTGCTAATTAAGACAATGTTTTTAGTTTGTAACTTCTGATATAACGCCACTCAAATGTCACGGCTATATTACCTCTTCATAATGGTTGATTCTGATGTCCGCCAGGTTTGTAAAGGCACTTCTTAAGTCGCTCTGGATGTTTTTTGTCCATCGGTCCCAATCGGCCTTCAAAGCGTTATTGGCGCATTCAACTTTATCCTCCAGTTTTTCAATCTCTTCTTTCAACTGCAATGGAAGTACATCAGTAATTATAGAAGACAGAAGACGCCGCGCTTGCAATGACGGTCATGAGGGCTCTTTATATATGGCAGGTAATTAAAGCAATCGCACCAAATAATAACTGGTTGCTCCGGTTCCCTGGATTTGTATATGAATACATGAGCACAGCCTGTTCAAGTCTAATTTTGATGCAATTCTGCAACATTTTAACCATATCTGCTGTGTTTAACACAAACAATAGAAATATAATGAATTTGAAAAGATAAGTTAATGCATTAACTGGAGCATGCACTGTTTGCAAATCATTTGCTAAGTGATGTAGGTTACACATTATGCGATGTTCCATGGGACTTAACGCTCTGTCTGTTAATTTCATTTTAATAGAGGACACACACCTCCAACTACTGTCCTGCAAGTGGCATTATCTTACCACTCCCTACATTAATGGGTTGCTTAGGAATTGTGATATCTTGGGTGGGTGTGCTTTGGTCAATGCCATACACTGTAATCATGTCTCTTATACAGATCTAGACCCTCACTTCTCTTTTTGTGGTGTGTCTGAATTAGATTTCATCCCTCTACGATCTGGTCTAACCAAACTTCCAACAAGCGTTTGTAACTGGGCAGGATACATAAGTTTTCAGGCTGCATAATCTGCGGCAGTGTCAGACTGGGGTACCTTGGGCCCACCAAAGGAAATCATTCTTGGGCCTGCCCTCAGTCATAAAGAAATAATGCTAGGTCTTCAGGCCCACCGGAGGATTCTCCTGTTCTCTGGTGGGCCAGTCCGACGCTGATCTGCTGTACTCTTGAAAAAGATACTGAAAGCCTTGTGAAACAAATGCTTTAAAATAGAGATACTTGGACGCGTCTTTTAATGGAGCAGAGGAACGTAATTTTATATTCTGAATCATAATTACTTCTCATAACTACCAAATCCCATGTAACAAGGTGTTGAACCCCTAAATTTAAACATCTTGCTGCTTACTTGACTATATTGTTTGTGAACTTGCCACATAGCACTCATCACTCAAAAGACCTTTAAAAGGGTGAAACGCGTTGGTGGTCTACAGGAATTGTACAATCAAGAAGAGCTCCTCATTTTCGCGAGTGTTGCGAGTTGTTGTAATGGTTATACACACAGTTCTCCACTAAGGGTTAACACCAAAGGTTATTCTTAGTGTCTGTCTACAGTCAGAAACTTTCTATGCAACCACCTTCACAGAAGTGGAAATGCACCATTACCGTACTCGGGTGAAAAATGGCTACAGGGTCTATAGAAACTACGAGTTAAACAGATGGTGTTCCTTGTGCCTGCTAATTAAAGCCAAGCATCTAATCCACGAGACGTTGCATGTAATAATTGCAACCAGCAGAAAACCAGTTTGGCCTAATACAGCTAACACTGATTTGACCAGATTACATTTATTGATATTGGAGCATTCTTAATTGTGAAGCTTCTGTGCATGCGTCATCCCTATGTGTACATATTGAACACTCAGTAAAAATTTGATTAAGCAACTGGTAAAACAAATACTCATATTTAAATGACTGAGGGGATTGTAAGTGTGTATTGTACCCTAGATACATTGCTTTTATTTTTTTGTTTGTGGCATCAAAGATTGAACCCAATAAACTTACTATCCCTTACTCCATTAACTAAAAAAGAAGCACCAAGGTATCTCTATTTTAAAAGACATACAATACACAATGAACAGGCCCCTAGCAATCCAGACTTCCGAATCACCATTACGTTGGCAGTCATAATATGATCGCAATTTTGATTTCCGAATGCAGAAACATTTGAACTTCATATCTGGTCCAAACGTGTGTAACCAGCTTTACCATGAAACCATGAACCAATATCAAGACACTGATATATATATATATATATATATATATATATATATATATATATATATATATTATATATACACAGAGTTTGCCACAGAGCCTTAATTTAACTGGTCCTTGTATAAGCCCTGCCCCTTCCCGACCCATGATTTTGTATTAAATATTCTCCTCCATACCCCCACTTCGAACCCTGGGCTGGAAAGTAAGAGAAGAAACCTTGTGCATTTTATAAGCTTTTCATATATTTTTAAATGTAACCAGAAATCATTTTCTGTATAACTTGACATAGTTCTATTTGACATAAAAGCATCACTACAGCATAAAATGTCAACAATTCACTGTGCCCCAGCATAGAACATCTGCGCATCTGTCTAAAAAAAACACAATTATAAAATAAATACATTAATAAAAAATGGCTATGCCAACGGACGTCCCCTGGGCAAGAGCAACCTTAAATGTAGTCACAGATTGTGTTTTCCAAATGGGAGAGTGAAATTGGCATAAGGTAATGCTTTGCATATCATGTTGGCATCTACAATTGTTTAGTAATGGTTCATAATTTAACATACACATTTATTTTAGGCTTCTTTCCTCTTGAGGGATGAATGTGTTCGAGGGCATGCTTTAAGGAAACAATTATTGGAAATTTCCTATTTTAGATATTGTTTGTAGTCACACTTTATAGATAACAAAATTAAATGGAAAAATAGATGATGTGCGGGGCCAAAATCTTTTAAATAAATCGATAATCATCCAAGTGTTTTGAATGGTTTAAACCGTTTAAGAGACAAATCAACCAAGCTTGTGTACTTTGCAACAATCACACAAGTGATCACAACATTAGTTTTTCGTGATTGAACGAAGAAAATCTTTAAAACCCCGTTCAGGTGACCTCAAAAGGCCGGCTTTGTCACTGAAAACCTCAGTGGAAAAGCCAGACTCTGAAGACAATCTGAATGGGTCACTTTTTAAAAGCCGGTCACTGAATGCTGGCATTCGAAGTCGCAGAAAAAGGACTCTCCAGCGCATGTAACGGGAGGTGATTGGCCTAAAAAGACATGTGTGGTTACGATCACAGTGCTTTTAGGTGACCTCACCTCATTACCGGACTTGCACACTGCCCCGCCGGCTCTACACCACGACTTTTTAAAGCCACAGGCAATCTCAACGTGGTATTAAAGGTCTGACCGCGATTCAGCAGACCCATGGGAACATTATGCCTGCGACCAGGGCTGCATAACAATGGGACTACTTTGTTAAAAAGGCCGATATCCCTGCAGTTTGTGATCTGTGTTATAAAGGAGGGCATAGTGTAATTAAGTGGCCCACATATAATTGACCAGTTCACACAACAGTGGTCACAGCCATGCATCACTGGTCACTGAAATGGGTATTTGTCACTTTTTGTAGCACCTGGCCGATGTGGTTTTTAATTCGGCCCTGTCTGTGAGCGCTGAATTTAAATGTGGGTCACCGTGTAGGAAACCAAAAGCACACAGCACATCATGAGTAACCAGGCCATAGACTGGCAAATACCAGATATTAAAATGTCTGGTTGGAAAGTTTACATGATTAAATGGGAAACACAGAACGTTTAATAGCATGTGACAGCTCTGAATCTCAAGAACATATTCACATGTAGCTTCATGTTACTTAGGGTTCATGGTAGGTTCCTGTTACTTAGGGTTCATGGTATGGGAATACAAATTAGATATTAATATGCAATTGTAGAGCTTGTGAAGATCACATGTTGGTCAATTAAGTGAAACAGACAGTGTCAAGAAATGAAGAAAGCAGTCTAAGCCTCTGGACAACATCTGTAATAGAAAGTACGGCACCAGCAGCTAATTAATGAACCAGCAGGGGAGGTTATTACACTCACTAACATCTAGATGAATATTCATTTTGTGCTGCTGCAGACTCGTGTATAGAGGATCAAAAATAAATCAAATCTACTTTAATTCTGGAAAACATCAAAAAACCAAAAATAAGGCGGCATACATCCATGTCTTAAGGAAACGGTCAGCACAAATTAACCACATAGTCATTCACATAGCTTTTGAAGATACCAGAAAAAAAAAACTAGAATGAGCAATATTTTCCCTGAAGCACATAGCCAAAGCAAAAAGAAATGCCAAACCCAAGTTATTTCTTCATGTCTTGTTTTATTCCGACCAAAAGACATAAAACCTGAATAACGTAGGCGCAAGAAAGGCAGATCAATGAACAGAACAGATGCCCGTGTGCCTAGACTGGCCCGTTATAAACTCATTATCAGTGCTGATAGCGCTGCACTGTCAGTCAGGGGCATGTCTGCAAAATATAACCAGGCGTAAGTAATTTTGTCTGTCTTATTCGTTTTGCCAGGCTTTTCTACATGATCTTCCTGTGGACTTGGTAACCTGAATAGGCATAAGGACTGGGACATGCCCTTAAAGCAACATATAAATACCTTCTTCATTCAAACGTGCTGTAAACAGCTACATTTCAAGTCTGGATCCCACTCAACGTTAGCATTAGTAAATTATAACAGGAAGAAAGAAGTCTACAGACTGTGAAATAATGCAACTCTTTTCCTCAGAAACATTAACCCCTGGGCCTAAGTTCCTACACTGCGGGATTGAACAAGTGGGGATGTTGCCAAACAAGTTGCTTTTCTATAACCGATTCAATCTGCCGCAAAGATGTGAAAAAGCTGATGGTGCACTTTTCCCGGCTCTTACGTCTTTTTATACGTGGTTCTATGAGCTGTGCTGTTTGCCTAAGAGGGAAAAACTTTACGCGATGCACAGACTTTTTTTTATTATTTTTTTAAATAAATGTTTTATAAATGTTAAGGTTTTTAGATGTTTACATCTTGTTAAATTCATGAACAATCTTTAAAGTGAGAACAGTAACAATAGAATAAATAGAATAAATACACTAAACAGTTGAATCATGAAGTGCAATTAGACTGTATAGGAACCAGCTTTTCCATTTCCCAATCTGTTGTATGTTTTGGGTGTAAGTGTAGACCTAAGCGAAATCAAACAACTGCAGGGGAGTCTAGTGTAAACTGTAAAAACTGGATTAGAGGTGAAATGAAAAGTTTCCTAGAATTGTGTGTATAATACAGTATAGAGACAAGCACATGAACACATTTACTTACAGTATCAGCGTCTGCTTTCCTATTCACCAGGGCATCCACTTTGACGTCTAGTTCAGCCTGGATCTGATCTCGTCTTCTCAACACTCCCTTAAGCAAAACTGAATTGAGGTTATAAAAGACGACATACAGAAAGCTGCCTACATTATAGCTGCCTGTAAAGTGCTACTTCTTATCTAGGGCTGGCAGTCATTGTGCAGGTGATAAGCATCTGTTGACAAGCGCAAAATGATTTTTGTGACATCACTGTTAAGATACTAAACTAAAACTCATCATCATGAATCACTATTAAGAATACATTTGGGCCATCAACATCTATGAATTACAAGACAATAATACTGTCAGTGTCTGAAGCAGAGCGCTATTAGGAGCAAATGTTTACATAAACTAAGGTTTTAGCTGTAGGAGGCACAATGATAATACAAAACATTACACAGTAACTATGATGGGATTAGGAGTTATAGCATTGTGTTTTAAAGAGACTATTTAATGTAAAGAGACTATTTGGTACACGAACGCTGTGCAAGCTGGACATTTATTACGGCAAATAACACCCCAATGCCGTGGATAAATTGTTAATTACCTATTGAATAACACCGACAGGAGTTAAAGTAATAAGAGGAAGAAAACGCTGTGCTGGATATATAGGTCATCATTTACGTACTACTAAAAGGAAAATGCCAATTCACAGGTTCTCTTTAATGGACGTATAAGAGCTAAAATAGGAAAATAGGACAACTGTGACAAGGAGCTCCAAGACACAAAGTTAATCTGCTAATCATGTTACTGCCATTGATTTAATAGGATCCCTTGTGCAACATAAACCGTACATAATAAAGCAGTACTTACAGACAGAGTTTCACTGTATAGAACATATTCATGAATAATTGGATTCAGTTCATTCGAGAGCTTCGAATTTAAGACTTCAGTGAACTTGCAGCATTTGTCGATGCAGTTTGCCACCCCTTTCAGCGGGTCTACCAGTTCTTCTTCAGACGCAGACCACAGGGTGTAGATAGGACCATATTCTTTCAACTCTTCATAATAATCTACAAAAAGTATAGATTAATTGGCAGGAAATCACAAAAGGTGGATTAAATAAATAGAATTTCAAATGTATGTTATGTATCCATAGCGCACACACACACACAGGGTCAGATTAAGGACAGGGCAATCGGGGCAAAAATAGAGGATGTGTAAACATAAAAAGGGCAGAATTGGAGGCTGGATACATACATCTCTTGCTTAAAAAAACTAAAATCATATATATGTTTGTTATTGTTCTAAAGGATCCCATACAAATCCGGCCCTGATCTCTCAAGCAAATCACACAAAAGTTGAAAGTCTGAATCCAGCCCTTAGTTGTGGACAGAACGCAAACTATGACACGAAAGGTGCATGCATATACTAATATATTATTCATACCTTTTTCTTCTTTATGTATTCTTTGGGAAATCTTGTCTAGCACGTTGATTTTCTGGCTGAAAGCTTCCACGTATTCACCCAACTCTGTAAACTCCTCTGGGCGGTTTTTAACACCTCTTACTGAGGACGCTACAGCCTTGAGGGTCTGACCCATCCTGCTGAGGAGACCAGGACCTTGCTTCTTGTGAGATGTCAGCTCCTAGTGTGAAAAAAGAAAGAGTGCTTGATATATTGTTTTAAGCATTTCAGTTGTCCTTATTCATGAACTTCATCACATTGGCTAAAGGCAAAAATGTGATATCTCTAGCACAACTGTGGTTACATTTTACTTTTTTCCCTTAAATATTGTGTGATGAAT
Source organism: Platyplectrum ornatum (assembly GCA_016617825.1). NCBI lineage: Eukaryota > Metazoa > Chordata > Amphibia > Anura > Limnodynastidae > Platyplectrum > Platyplectrum ornatum. The sequence continues at coordinate 7,876 of JABWIB010000065.1, read as the reverse complement.
GTAGAGAATAATGTCAATGAGAAAAACTACCTGTTTAAATGGTATAAAATAAAAAACCCACACAAAAAAAAGAAAACTTAGTAAGAACCAATATTTGTATCAAAGAGCATACTTGTACGAGTTTAAATCCACAATCAGAATGTAGAAAAATGACTAGTACTAGCGCACCAGTACTTACAGCTGGATAAGTGTAAGGAGTTTATATTCATATTGCCATCCTTACGATGAAGGAGATGTTACAGAGGTGGCTTTGTCTCATATAATGTTCTGTCCATGTGCCAATATACTTCATATCATGTAGGAAACTCCTTATATCAATGGATCCCAAACTTTCTCACTTTGGGGGTCCCGATAACCCCTGGGACACCGCAGTGTAAGTCGCCTGGCCGGCACATAACACTATGTAGGTCCTACACGGTTTTATGCGCCTGCATTGTAGAAAGAATGTAAGGGCTGGCAACCACGTTATAAACACTGTAATTCGTCATGGCCTAGGCACTTCAGTGAGAGGGTACGGTTTGGGAAGCACTGCCTTATACTATGCTCACTGGCCAAACTAATTCTACACAACACAATCAGTCGGGATTGTGAATATCATCAGTATAGTACTACCTAAACAAACCTTAATGCAGAAATATAATGTTTCGCAATGTTCATAAAATGGAATTGGTATATATTTATGACAAAGAAATAAGGTCTGTAGAAAGTGAGAAAAGACTTAAAAAAATAAATGACTTTAAATACTTCTCTCCAGAAATTTGAAAGATTTAAAAATGATAAAAGAAAGCAATTCTTTCATAAGTAAACCAGTGCATTGAAGGGATAGAAATTAAGGCTAAATACGCTTTTAAACTGTTACACAGTCCTTACCCATGCTTGAGCTGTGAGGAAAATCTTGAAATCTTCATTAAAAGTTAATGTTGGATGATCAGCTATTCTATTCAAAAATTTATGCAAAGCTTTTCTTCGAGTTTCAATGAAATCGTCATTAAATCGCTCCACCATCCCTTTTACTATGAACTTCTCCGGTAATGGCTTTAAAGAAAAAGAAATGAGAATAAAGGGTAAGAGACATTTTCTATCACCATTCATCTATGGATATAGAAGTGCCATAAGAATGTATATCACAATGAGGTCAGGGAGACTAGAACAGGAAATAAGATTTCTAGCAGATTGGAGAAATATTCATAGATACATAATAAGGGAGCAAATCAAATATGGAAAACAAAAAGTACTTTACGAATGAAGGGGTCCAAATAAATGAAGTTCTACTAATAAAACGTTCATCTAAATAACAAAAGATAAAAAGAAATGGCAGGGAGACAGAGCATATAGACAGATACCACAAGAGGACTAACAAAGGAGACTTTCTTGTTCTATCTATGCTTTGGAGATCTATCTGCCAGGTTTTAACTTGCTTCAGCAGTAAGGGGGTGCTTATTTTGGTTTCTTCGTCCTCATTTGGGCCTAAGGTGGAGGCAATAAGGAGATTAATTTGCATTGACAATAGTCAATGTCCACTTATTCCTACTATTGCTACTTGCAAAGGCCAGAAGAACCTTCATCTAAAAAATCGTCAACTAATGCATCTAATTTCCTCGATGTGTTATCTTTTTGACCTGGTTATTTACTTTGAAAGTGGAAGTTACTCCTGGTCCAGTGGTTGTGTTTTGAAGGTGTTCTTCTTCGGATATTAGTGAAAAAGTTTTCCCAATAAATTTGTTAAAGGACCAGATCCTGTCTTGCTTCAGGGGAGTGTTTTCTAATTACTTGGATCTGTAAACCTAATGCACATTATCAGGAGGAGTCTGGTAACCACTATCCTGGTAAACAATACCATGGTGTGGTGGACAGGGAATGGTAAGGGCTGTCATTTATTGACTCCAGTCCAGATTCATCCATTCCTTCCTTCAATTAACCTTACTTGTCTTTATTTCTGTGGTGCAAGTAGTGCAGGGAACTGATTTCTTCAGCTAAACCTTCACGTGCTTGCCCATGTTGTTTGCAGACAAGAATTCCATTAAAGTTCTGTTTTATCTTCATTACAGATTTGTTCTGGAGGATATTAATTCCTTCCAATAAAGTGCATAACTTATCTGAGTAATCACTAGTGGTAATTGTACACAATGGATTTCTCCCGCTATAACCAACTTTATCCAAATAATCAGTTGTGTTATGTCTTAATCTATTTCTATGCATTCCGAGAGGTCTGAGAGGTATCCCAACTCTTGCTCAAGACGTTCAAAAAAAGCCTTCAAAATGTCTTATGTGAAATCCTCTAGCATACATTTATTAATTACCCCAGATCTAGAAAGTTGTGATATAGTAATAAAAGGTTTATAAAAAAAGAAAAGAGAAAAATTTGACTTTTTAGAGGGCAGCTAATAACTTCACCTACTGAGAAACCAGGCTTATATATTCGTTATCACAGCAAAACATTGTCCCTTCTTCATATAATCTATAAATCAAGTTATGTCTGGTCCTGAAGTCATTCCTTTTCCGCTATTTCACTTACTTTACTTATAAGTTCTTATTTTTTGTCTGGTCAATACTGCTGACAGAGTCGGACCTGGGTCTCTGATCAAAGACCCTTCTTTTTAGATGGGTCCAAGACCCCAAAGGGTTTTTAATAATACCCTGTTCAAATTACCAGCAAAAACCCAGGGCTTTCATAAAACCCACCAATGTGTATGTGTAACTCGCATTATTACAGGATTTACTGTACAGTTTAGAAAATGGACGCCGAAACAAATAGCATGCTTTATACTCGCAGTGAAAAGAAAATGTTTTCCTTTGATATTGGCAACAGGACCACATATCCAAATTTCTTTTTTTTTATTATTAATTTAAAGACGGAGAAATATATTTAAGCCGGCTTTGGGCTATCGGCACAAACTCTTATTGGATTTGTTAGTGTCTGTAGGATTTAGAGCACAGAATCTATCTGCCATGGTGAGAAATTATCTATCTGTGAAGAAGACCTTATGAGCATCATTAAGCTGGTTAAAGATAAACCTATCCAACGCTGCTTTGTGATGAAAAGTTTGATAGGGCATATGGTCAGATGTTTGCGCTTCTGACACAATGATCTAATCAGACGCTTATCAGAGAAGCTCAGGGTGTAGACTGCGAAGCTTAGTGGTCAAAGCCAAAACGAAAATCAATTCCCTGAAAATGGATCCGTCATATTTGGTCAGTGTGAAAAACAAAGCAGAGAAGGAGATTGTTTTCTCTATGTCTGGTCTAGGCATAAGACCCGGTTATTGTGACTGTATGGACAAATAAAGAGATTCTGCTCTGTTTCTGTTGATTGTAAAGCAGCATTCATAAAGTATATGTTACAACTAAGGCTTTAAAGACTGAGCTGCATTTTAGGTGCAGCACAAACAAAAAAAATACATATACGTAAAAACCCATTTACTTACCTACCTAGTCCTCTCCACCATGACACCTCCCTAACTATTGAAACGCTGGGGGAGCCACCACATACACAGGACTGACTGAACCAGACCATCAACTCATTATCATCTTATTTCTGAATAGATTGGAAGCGTCACAGATGAATGGATACATTGACCACCACTATTGGATCTTGTTGCACCATATATGTGGTTTAATAACGTACCGGAATTATTAATGTTGGATGGACATCTTCCAGTCTGCTTTTCAACCACAGGAAATCTTGATAACGTCTTCTGACTTCAAACTCACAAGAATCAAATTCACTTCGAGTTGTCTGAAACAGAATATTTTTTTAAACGAATATTTGAGGCATAATAGTAATTTCTGTATTGAGTAATGTAATTAAGTGATAGGGCATAACAGGGAATCCTTGCCTGGCTTAGGGATGACCGCGGGAGAGAAGTTGTGGTGCAAAATTCTTGTAACAGGCCATAGGTCAGCCATCAGAGCCCGGAGTTTTAAAGGTCATTAGAGACTTTTCCAAAAATCTTTGTTTTTAATGAGGATAAATTAAACGCGCACAGATCATAAATCTTAATGTAATGAAGTAATAATATTCATACTAATAACGTCTTCGCAAGTTATCCAGCGACATACAAATAAAGAATAACACCCATACTGACCTTTGTTGCAATTCTGTAGGTAATAAACGTTTCAATGGCAGTTATGTGACTCTCTGGTTCATCCACAGTAATGAAGAGGTCCTTAACATCGGGTTCATCTTCAAACTTAATCTGATTTATCATAGATGATGGAGAAGTCAGCATCATGGGACTGAATGAATTCCCATCGTTTAGTGTTGCATCCTGATGGTACAAAACATCACATTTAGATAATATAGGGGAACAATTTATATATTTATACACACACATAATTCACATATATAGTTATACACCCCTACAATTCATCATGGTTTTATCCAGGTGTAACTTTCCTCTCATATCTTCAAGTCTGGATCTAATACTATGTTAGCAATTTGCTTAGCAATTGGGATAGCAGATCTGGGGGGTACCAATGAGGAATGACAGGACAAGTTGGATAAGGTTTCCAATGACTTCGGATGCTTGTCACCACCACATAGAGGAAAGGCAGGAGCCACTAACACAAGGAGCCACAGAGTTGGAGACTGGAGGAATAATACTCTGGGTAAGGAGGACATAGGTATTGCTGTTGTCTTACAGTAAAGGGAGCACACATGCAGTGAGCATGTTGGAAACTATGCACAGATTTGAGTATCCCAAGGTTGCTGACTTTTTGTTTCTGCCTCCTGGGAGAGATCTGCAGCGAGGGGTTTGGAAGGGAGCACAATGTATCCAAATCACACCCAAAACCTTGCCAACTGGATGGCAAAAAACTTCTGCAGTGGATGGCTAGGGCTTGAGGTCATCAAGTCTCACCCATCATAGTACAATCAGGGAGAACTGCCCAAAATTCAGGAGACCCCAAGACAATTCCAGGAGAGTCGGCAACCCTGGAGTATCCTGAAGGTGCATTGGGAGCCAAAAAAGAACAAAAACTAAAACGGGCTATCACATTTACTATTGTGCCATGACTCACTGGTTGATGTACGAGCACAAGAATAGGTGTGGTTTAAGTAACTGATTACGAGTGGGTAAAACCATGTTGAATTGTAGGGGTAAAATTAATGTTAGTGTTAGCATGCAGAGAGAATATATGTTTTACATGTTGCACACAGATAATGACCAGTGTTACTGTTACACTGTTATTAGACTTGGGCTGGAAACATCATCTCTCACCTGTAATACTGTTTTCAACTAATAAAACTCCCCTGCAATTCAACACGGTTTTACCCACTCTTGAAAAAGTTGTGAGTAAGTCAAAAGTCTGAATCTTCCCTCTTCCCCCTCGCACCGGAAGTGCGCTTTTTCCCGTCTATTACGGGACTGAAACCTCGCGTCTTTTTGTACGCGGTTCAATGAGCCGCGAATGAAAAAACGCGAGTTTTCCTGCCTTACGCAAACAGCGGCCCCTTAATTAGAGCATTAATGAAGATGTTTTTTATATTTAAGTTTTCTGCTAGCCTTTCCCTTCCATATGGCTGCAGAATTATTACAGTAAATATATTTCCAGTGGAAATCCATATATAGTGCTGAGAAAGTTACACATTTCAGGAGTAACATAAGGCTTTATATGCCTATTACTGCCTCATTTACCCCCCCTACAATTCAATTCAAGAGTAACTCATGCGTGTAAGTCATGAGAGTGAAAATCTGAATCCAGCCCTATGTCACTATTGGGGAGTGGGGATGGGGTCCTTGATGGCATCAAATCCCGCTTACCCATAGTAAAGTATGAATCTGCTGTCCAAGGAAAACAAAAATTAGATTTCAAAGTTACATTTTCCTAGTTCAACTCTAATTTATAGACTATTCAAAAGAATAAAAATAAAAATCTAATTTCTTTTATTTATTTATTTTTATGCAACCCGTGCAAGAGGACACACAGGTTATGGATATTATTAATGGTCACACCAGACAGTTGTGCATTAACCCACTTGCTCAACTGTGTAACAGTGATGACGTGAAGACATAATTATGTTACCTGAGACTTTACAGCAAACCGGGTCACGTCAACAAGAGAAACAAGAAAGACGATTATGGTCAAATCAATACTGGATATCTATATCCCCTCTGTATAAACTAATTTATCTTACTCTCAGTACATCTCTCTATATAAATCTCACTATATATACATACATACACACACCCATGGCATTGATTTGGCTGGCCTTTGAGAATTGGTGTCATTGTTAAGCCACCTCATTAGTTCATTCTCCTCGCTCCTATATGAACTGATTTTGCCTCCTGCATTCGTTTACCTTATATTCTAGGTTTCCTTTTTCATCATCATATTGTAATATTTGGCACCTGGAAACATTGTGCTTGTTGGACGTGTTGCATTTGACCTCTGTACTGCGTCTCGGTATATGTGTGCCCATTTCATTTCTGTGTACAAGCCTGTTCCATACCATAATAAAAGGATATGGTGTAGCAGGGCTATGGTCCTCACAATCACAACACACGACTTACACACAACTTACACACAACACACGCCTGCGCTGCAATGTTGGTTCTGCTCAGTTGTCACTTTCCACCAGTTTCCTGTGTTCTAATGATCTATATCATCATATAACTAATAACAGACGATGGATCTTGACGCTGGAGCATCCTGAAGTTTTTCCCTCTCGGTTTTTTGCGAGAAAGGTCCCCGCACTTATGTACAGCCATCAGAACTGGAGCCGGTGTGCTGCCATGGTTACTGCCATGAGATGTTTAAGCCGTACGTCTAAAAATGAATGTATAGAGCGTTCTAATTAAAGCATCCGTCAGGCTGCTAGCAGTGCCTGCTGTATACTGTGCTGCGGAATAGCAGAAAGGGCTTTCAATCACTGCTGTGTTACTCATCACACTACTCTCATATGTGCAGATAGCACAGCCGTGCCCGATCTTTACCATGACTGGAGACTCATTAACCTTACTCTGGAAACCAGGGAACTCTGCTTATACATTGGGTACAGGGAACTAATAATAATATACAATAGAGACACACACTTCTTCCCACCACTGACACTGGGATGTCAAACACTGAATTATACTGATTTCCCAAAGAAAATTTACACATACTAATGGAAGACCGAAAAGTGAATAAAGGCGGCAGTAATGCTTGGGGTAGGGAGGGGTTAACTGGACTTAATATATAAATGACATACTACCCAGGACCACCAGAAACAATGTATTATTTGGGTTTAAACAAAATACAGTTTAAGGTTTTAGTGGCTAAATGCTCAGGTCACAAAATATGTATTCTATTATCACATATATTAGGTGCCACGAAGAGTCCGCACAATGAGGAATACAGACAGAATGAATGAATGGGGAAGAGGGGCCCTGCCCGCAAGCTTACATTCTATAGGGGTGCTCCGGCTTCCTCCCACCCCACAAACATACAGTTAGGTTAATTGGCAGCTGACTAAATCGTCCCTAGTGTATGTGTAATTGCCCCTATGTATCAAACCCCACCAATTCTGTCTGTCCATATTCTCCATTGTATGACGCCGAGGGAACTTTGTGGCTCCTAATAAGCGTTGTTAATAATAACAATAATAAAAACTACAACAACAAGGTAATTACAAGGTAATAGGGGTAAGGGAAGGGTTAGAGCAGAGGGAAATTCTTATCTTGATTCATAGGAGGATATTGCTGGAGGTCTGTCATGCTCATCTATATATATATATATATATATCTCTATATAATAAATTATATATATATATATATATATATATATATATATATATATATATATATATAAAATAATATATATATAATAAATAATATATATGTTACAGTTAATGTGCAGAAACCAGTTAATGTGCACATTACCTAGTTAATGTGCA
>JABWIB010000064.1:212904-214776 GCA_016617825.1 Platyplectrum ornatum | reverse complement strand
ACATTTGTGTTACATAAAACCTCAAGCAACTCTGGTCCCTTCCCCGTCCATGTTCCCCCCTCCCGTTGTTTTAGTTCTTGTTATATAAGCTGTTCTGCACTAGCATTATACCTTTATTACCTCATTTATTGCAAACTGTGGTTTCATGTTCCTTCTTGCTGTACTGACATTTGGACTTGCTTATATTTGTTGGGCTGGTCCCTGTTGCTTTGTTCTCCCATTTGTCTACATGCTCAGTTTGTACTCTTGTTATTTGCTACTAAATAAAGAATTTTCAAAAAAAAAACCTCAAGCAACTTATTTTTTTCTTAGGTGCAATCCATATGTGTACTCAATGGCAGCTGTGAGTCCTTAAGAATGTATGGAAACATGTAGTTATGTTCCTGTACACTGTTGTGTATAAAAGAAACAATGTTTTCAATTTGTGTGAGCGCTTAAACTATACTTAGATGCCAGTGTCAGCGAGGTAGAGTTTCCAGTAGCCCAGAAACCCCCCTTTGTATTACGTGGGGATATATTAAGAATCTGGAGCTGGCACGCTGTATAAAGTAAATCTGAGCGATCTGAGATAGCACTCTATAATGTATGCGTGGGTTATTATATATTATGCCATACCCAGACTCCTAATATACCCCATATATATATATTATATTATGTTTATTCACAGAATACTGTCCAATAAGTCTCCTTATTCTGTTAGCAGTTTGAAGAATCATTGGTGTAACAGATGTTGCAGGATTTGATCTAGGCACCAACCACCCCATGGTGTGTAGAGATGCAGAATTGGTCACCTCAGTGATTAGGTCCACTGTTAGGGTCTTCTTCAGACAAGCTTACAGCACTTGTAAAAACCCAATCCCAGAGCGCAAATACAAGAGGTCACGATAAAAGTACTTTATATATTGTGTCTACTCCAGACTCGTATATATTATAGTGCACTATATAAAATACATATTAAGTATAAAGGTGGAATAGCACATATGTGGGGTATATTATGGGCCTGGTTCACTATGTTGGGGAAATGTTATCGCCCCTACTCGCTAGAGTGGTAATTGTGAATGCGGAGAGAAGTCCTACTGTGATTGGCAGACAACTGGCCCAGCTGATTGGACAGAATGCCTGTCAATCAGCACAGGACTGCTCCCCCGATACATTCTCAACTCACCTCTATTGGTTGTGGATGTCCCGTGCTGTTGCTCTGGTGAGTATGCTGTTTTGCTGGGCGCTGCGGAACACCAGACACTGATAAAAAAAATTGTAGCCAGGGCATAATTATCAATCAGATTTTCCATCCAATCAGATAATCATGCCCTAGTGTTTTCCTGGCATTTTATCGCCATTTAAAAAAAAAAATGTTCCCCAAACACTAGGACATTTTTTAGCAAATCCACAAAAATCCTATTGTGCATGGCCAGCTTAACACTGATAAGTGTGTATATTAGCAACTACCAAAAATCCTGCCCTATGATTTAACAGCATTAGTGGATTATACACACTGGCAAGATGTCAGCCTTGACTTTAATCTTTTGCATGATCGTCATTACACAATAGCTGTTTAACATATATCCCAGTGTGTACCCAAAATTACTCTGTCTGCAGGAATCATCTGTTTTTCAGGACGATGCACAGTAAAAATTAGCTCTGTGCATGCTCAGGATGGAAACGCACACAGAAAGATCGGTGCACTGACTTAAATAATCACAGTAGCAGTATAAGCGTCCACCATATGCTCATCATCTCAGAGAATGGTGTATGTCAAAGACCCAGGTAATTGTTACAGGGATTATGACCATCTTTGTTTTTAAAGAAATTAACAATAAAACTGTTTAATAAAATCTAATAAAAAATGATGTTTAAAAAATATATTTTGCT
>JABWIB010000064.1:202904-207904 GCA_016617825.1 Platyplectrum ornatum | reverse complement strand
GCAGCTAGGAATAGCTCTCAGGACAGAGTCATTGTGATCCTGTCTCATTCCTCGTACACTGCTAGGGAGACTTGTGCTTCTCAGCAGATGATGTCTTGCAGATGTAGTGACTCTTCTTATGGAGAGAGGGGGGTTACACAGTTCTGGGATTTCTTTTCCTGTTCAATTATTACTTCTTTTACTTGGATCAAGCAACTCTTTGGTACATCAAACACATAAGCCTGGCACGAAGAGGAGAGTCTTCCCAGAGTCTAAATGAAAATTGGAGACCCCAGGGAGGGCAGACTTAATAATAGGCTGTAATTACGTGGCAATGCCTTTGTGCTGTTACTGACGTTTTACAGATCACCCCCTCCCATCCCATACATTACAAGATCCCCCCTTTTCCCAATAATTCAAACCATCAACCAGAATTCACAGGGACTGATTAAACAACTCACTTCACCAATGCTTCTCTTTACTTCTGTGTCTCTATGTCAGAAGATAAGATGACAAACTGATTGCTACAGCATGCCACTCATGTGGGGATTGTTTGGATTCTGAATTAACTACTTGTGATTTGTTTAGGATTCTGGCAGTCATTTCATTTTCTTGTTTTGATAAGAGCTTCAGAGCTTTAATGATTAGATAAACTTACATAAACTTTAAAAGTACAAAAGTAAATTCTGGGGCTGGTGCAACATACAGTATACTGGTATAGTATTCTGATAAGCTAATATATGCTGCACTATAGGGACCCATGGGCGGCTGACCCAGATACACAGGACACATCCTATTCCAGGGGCAGGCTGGCAAAATTTGGCCCGGGGGGCAAGCCCACATCAGTGGCCCATATGTACACACACACACACACACACACACACACACACACACACACACATATATATATATACAAGCCGTCAGCCAATCAGTGAACAAGCACTTCATTCGTCACTCCAGGCTACGGGGTCTGGCTGACACATGAGAAACCGGCAGCCCATGCTGCTGACCGCCAATGTACGGGGGGGAGGTTTATTTAAGGCCGCTGCGGCCCTGTCCCACACATGACTCGGCTGGCCTAGGTTCCATCTGGCACCCTGGCACCCATGCCAGTCCGCCCCTGTCCTATTCAGTGGTGCATGTTACAGAACATAAACTTCTGGATTGGACACAGGGAAAAGGGCGACCGGTTACTTGTCATCATAGTTGTATGCGCAGAGGCTGCGACTTCTACAGCCACAAGACAAGCACATGCGCACTGGTTTAAGAAGCAGACAGATGGGCTCACGGGTGCCCATCCGTCTGCTTATGTATCCATGTGTGAAATATTAAAATAAGAGAAGGGGCATTTCTGTCATTTAAATATGTAGTTTAGCAGGGGGTGCCCCTTACACATCCATCCTGTCCAAGTGTAAGGGGCATTTTCCCATGGATAATTAGTGTAAAGGAAAAAAAATGCTTGGTGCATTTATAATAAAAATATGAAATAACATTTTTTTTGTTTCAATTTTACTTTAACCATTATTTCAATACATAAAAAGCAGTGGTAATATGCTTGGTTATTATAAACAAAATGTGAAATGCAAAACCCAGCATTAAAAGTACATTCACATGTACTGGTTATAGTCAATAGGCGTGCAGAGGTGCTTATGGCTCTGACTCTGGTAGGAAAAAGAGGCATGAGGGATACACCTTTTCCCTGCATACGATGCAGAAGTGGGTGTTTCAGCTGAAACATCCAACCTTTGATTGCACGAGCTGCTATATATGTTATATGGTAAGTTTCTCCTAGTCACATACTCTGCTATTGCTACTATTTAAATGAGAAAATCTTTCCTTTGTAAATTCACATATAGCGCAGAGCAGTCAGATGAGCCAGCACTCCCCTGGTCCCTGGTGCGTTCACAAAACACAACTCTAATTAGCATGTAGGGCAAAAGGGCACAGTGAAACCCCCACAGTTAGAGGGAGTTGGAGAACTCTGGGGATTAAGTATTTACATTTTTTTTTATAGATTTTGCATTACCAGAGCACAGTAGCTACTATTTTCCTGTTTTAAAACTAAATACAGTAAATAAGACATTTTAAAAATTATATATTTTTTAAATACATTTTTTATAACTTTATTTTAAGCACACAAGACTGGATCCAAACTACGTAAAATGCACCTGCATTTAATTAGCCTACAAATTGAGCAATCACCATTCTGTGTGTATGTATTTATGAAGCTTCTCTGGGACCAGTATCTGACAGGGAGTGCAGTGGCTGTTTGGAGGCCTGGGGAGCATATAGGTGAATTAGCTCTTATAATCACATATACGTGAACCTATTATGGGACTGATATTATGTGTAATTATCACTGATAGACAGCACCTGACACTTTACTATTTAAACCACCTTTCCTCAACAGTCTTTTCTGGTTCATCATTTGTCTTCTGGCCTTGCAGTGGGATTTCTTGCTTTTGTGTCTCCCAGTTACCTTGGACATTATCTGGACTCTCCCTGCATACTCTTCCAGCTTCCTCTTGAACATTACCTGTTTTTTGCATTACTCCCTGTGATTTGTCTGCTCCTTGTGTATTTAACTATTAGTTTGCTCTTTGTGTATTTTGCCATTTGTTTCTCTGTTACTTATGCCTTGCTTTTCAGTTTTGTGTTTTTTCTCTTATCTGACCCTGTTTCATGAGTTCCCCCATTGTTCTGTGCCTCCAGTTCTCTTGTCCTGTTGTTATGCCTACTTGTTTGTATGTCACCCTTCAGTGTTACTCCCTCCCTCTCTTTATTTTTCTATGCTTAGTTCCCTCATTAAATCATTAGCATTCAGTTCATCTGTGAATTCCTCATCTTTGAACCGAGTACCACAGACAATGACCCCCTTCTTTCTTAAAATCTACTTTTGAGGACTTCCATTGGGCGGGCAAATTCAGGCATTTCTTTACATTTACACCTGAGTGTGCTTTTTCAGGTTGTGTTTGCCAGATTAATTAGAATATCTAAAAGAATGGTGGTTATTGTTTCGGCAACTGCGCATAAATGTATACTTCTAAACAGGGGCGTAACTAGAATTTTGGGGCCCCATAGCAAAATTTAAATGGGGCCCCCAACTCATTTGTAGTAAAAAAAAGTAAAAAAAAAAAATACCGGTAATATATATATATATATATATATATATATATATATATTNATCAGTGGTCGAAGTGGAAATTTAGAAGTGGGGGTATGGACATTCAGAAGTGGTGGTATGGAAACATAGGAAATAATGGAAGTCAATGGAGATTTGAAATGTTTCCATTACACCAGTGGGAGAAGTGCCGGTATGGCATACCCCCGTATACACCCCCACTTCGAGCCCTGCTTTACATACATTATATACACACTACACACTATAAACACACACACATTCACTTACATCTCCTGTCTCTACACGCAGCTTCTTCAATTATCCCGGAGCTCAGTCACAGGNGCTCCCCCTGCAGGCAGCACATGGAACTGCAGGGAGAGATTTCCTGTATTGTAGCGCTGCAGCCAGCGAAGGGACCGCAGTGACACGGAGCGGTGCTGGGGTGCTATGGGGCTCCACATAGCTGCTGGGGCCTGGGCCCCATAGCAGCTGCACCCTTTGCACCCTCCATCGTTACGCCACTGCTTCTAAACTGCATTTTGCGGAAATCCCAGGTCTACAAATTTACCCTTACTCCTAAACCCTAGATCAGTTCCGCTATCTGTATTGAGCCTTCTCTGCTTCATACTCTGATTCTCATACTGCTTAATACTCTAACACACATGAACACTTCAAATGTGTATTTTTAAAATCTGCTGGATTGTTGCATCCAGCAACAATGTTACGAACTCCCTGACTTCACAGCACAGCCCGTACAGGAACAGGCTCTGTAGTGAAGTTAGAAAGACAATGGAGTATAAAGATCAAACACTTTGACAGCTAATATTAAATTCTGTGGTATAGTCACAATGTATAGTCAGACCGGATCACCGCCACACGTTCATGAGACACCAGTCCTGCAAACTATTTTATGTTTGCCATGCTTTTAACCAAGATGAGAACTTGGTAATTACATTTTATACACTCTTATATAATTTTATACACTTTATAAATGTGAGAATTAAAAAGGATAATCTTTGCACTATGAAGCACCCACTGTCTTTCTCTTTATTTTAATATATATATGCTGTAAGCATCGATCTGGAAATCACCACTGTGTTTGGCGAGAGGAGGACCACTATGCATTTTGTCTGCTGACAAAGGGAACCGGATTTGAAACTATTTGTACATAATGGCAACAAAATGTCAAATCATTTTAAATAAACTGTTACTTAACATTCATAATATAAGATACTACAGTACAGCTTTTACAATGTTTACAGCTTATTAAATAATTACAAGATAAGACAAGTTGCATGAATTTGTGAATTTGTCCAGTATGGATCTAGTGCCATGTATGAAAAATTTAACTAAGGACTAATTTATCTCACTGTTGGTCTTTGCAGTGTTCAAAGGACAATTTAATAGTTTGTATTTTAAATCCCTTGTAATTGAAGTCTGTAATACAAAAATTTGCCAACACCTCACTTGTCACTTGTCATATTGTTCCTCTGTGTAGGTCATTATGTTCTCCACACCCTCCTTAATGTTTTTGACATTATGTAGCTCTTCAGTTGTGGCTTACTCCTCCATCACCTCCTCAAATTCCAGGCTTCTGGGTCATCATCAACATGATGTTGGTTGTTGTCGTCTTCTTTCTTTTTTTACTTCAGTGATTTTTATTGAAACAAGCACAAACTACTAACATAGGAGCAGAGACCATCGCAGATGGCAAGGCTCCAGTATAAACAAAATATACAAAATATACAAGAACAAACATAAGTAAATAAAAATTTATTCCCAGCTGCTGACACTAGGACAGGATAAATGCAGAATGAGGAATAAGGCAAAAAGAGTACCCGCCGAAGGAGGGACAGTAGGGCATAAGTGTGCTAGAGGGTGTGAGCTATGGGAGAGAGTC
>JABWIB010000064.1:167675-182183 GCA_016617825.1 Platyplectrum ornatum | reverse complement strand
CTGTTTGAGACCACCACGTGGTTCCTCCATCGCCATACAGTCTAACTTTCCCTCTTTTGATATTTTTTTGGACCTTACCGGTGTGCACCCCCCCCCATTCCCATTTCTCCTTCACCCCTACATTGCTGTGTGGTCTGTACCGTTGTCATTGTTACTCTGAACGTATACGTTGTTTTTACTTCTTGTGTGACACATGTACTTCTCTTTGATTAGTTGTACTGTGTGTTTGACTATTGTGTGTGTATTATTGATAAACCCCAATAAATAGATTTAAAATAAAATCCTCTATCATTTTTCCAGATAAATACATGTATAAAAATAGTTTTTTCTTTTTATTCATTTTAAACATGAAGATCGAAAAAGACCCAAGCTGAAGCTGTGAAACTTAAGAGAATCCAGAAACAGCTTCAAGCCTTGGATGACTTGGTGTCAACAGACATCAGTATTTTACGGAATCGGATTGAGCAGGCATGCATTGAGTTTTCCCATGCCAAGTAAGTTATAATATTTAATTACATTTTTTTTTTATACTAGAGTGTGCTATGTAATACTATACGATCATACATGTGGATATTTGGGAGTTGTATCTCAGTGGCATATGAGGTATCCTTTCTCCTATAGTCAATTCTGATTTTGTATGCAACATGTCCAAGTTACAAGTCTTAATTAAATTAATTAACAGTTGCCATATTTTAAAGACTTTATTCCCATCAATTACAGAAAAAGATATGACAGAGCAGAATCAGAATATATTTCAGCCAAGCTGGACTTGCATAAGAAAACACAGATCAAGGAACAGCTAACAGAACATTTGTGTACTATCATACAGCAGAATGAACAGCGTAAAGCTAAGCGTCTTGAAGAACTTATGCATGAGCTAGATGTGGAGACAGATGAAGAAAGACTGGAACTGGATATTGAAGTGGAACATATGTTACAGCTTCAAGAGGCTGAAGCAAAAAAACTATTGCAAATTGAAAATCTTTCTGAAAAGGACTCGCAGTCTTCCAAAGTACAAGAAAAAGTATCCGCTGTTAGCAATAAAGATTTGACACAACCTGAAATTAATTCTGAAATTAAAAGTGTTAACGCCAATGAAATCGAGCCAATCAACACAATCCAAGAGACAAAAACTGCTACTGAACAGAAAGTAAATAACTAACTTAACTGCTGTAATAGCATTTTTTAATTCTGTGTTTACAAGATACATTGTAACCATTTCTGTGAAATCATCTGTGGCATGTCCAACAATCACCTTATGTAAAATTATGTAAAGGGAGCAGCAATATAGACTTTTAGCAATTTGTCAATATAATGGGGAAATATATGGGAGTTTTTATTTTTTAAAATCTAACACTAAGTAAATATTTTTATTTCTAAGTTCTGTGTTATTTTGTTATATAAATAATACTCTGCCATGGCCATAAACAAAATATATAGGATTCCACATAATAGCACTCCATATAAACAAGCCTAAACTACTGGTGGTGCACTGAAGAAAGTAATACAGGCTAAGAGAGCAACATAACAAAATAATTGTGTAAGAGGCGTTGTGTGTGTGTGTGTGTATATATATATAAAAACAAATGAAACACTACTCATCCGTTCCACTATGGCACCTGCACCAGTGGAACCCCAATGCTTCACTACTTCCTGCTGTTGCCGTCTCACAGTTGACTGTCTTGAATTGACAGCAGGGTGAGAGGAGGCAGGAATAAGCATTGTGACTAGTTGTCAAGGATGGTGGAAGTCACCATGTGCGACTAAAAGTTTACTTTGATTCTGTTATATTTGACAATATTGGCCTGGCATGCACACTTCCAGTTTTTCAGAGAACAGGATATACCTATTTTGTTACTCTGTAAATAATGTATCTATTATTGCTAATATATATTTCAATGCGGTTGTCCATGATGACTTCTCTGTTTGTGCAGGATGTACTTTTTTATGATATCCGTATAGATACTGTCTATATATTAATTTAATTGATGCAGTTGTAGGTATTTCAAGCTGTTGTTTGGCGTGTGGCAGAGAAGAAGAAAGACAAAAACAATGTATCTAGTGCAGTAACTTCTTCTACTTTTGTCTTTCTTTCTTCTTCTCTGCCTTTTCTTCTACTCCAAACAACCAGACTGCATCAATCAGAATAACATATAGACTGTATCTACACACAGAGAGGATATACTTTTGTTATTTTTTGTGAAATCTAATAAATTTTGTTTCATCTAGCCTTTGTTTTATTTTCACATTTGTAGTTTGACAACAGCAGGAGAGTCGCAGGTTACTTACCCCTGCACTAGAGGATTGCTTTACCCCAATATACCACCCTCTCTATGTAGAACTAGAGGTCCCAGCATGCTTTAAATGCACATACATAGTTAATACTAGGCAAAGCATGCTGGGACTTGTAGTTTGACCACACCTGGAGAGCCGCAGGTTGCCTACCCCTGGTATAGGGCTTGCACCTGTATGCTCTGGATCCCTCTTGGGCATGTATGCCTTCATGTACATAAGCTTTAAAAGGGGATATGGCTTAGTGTAAGCTGTATTGCGCTTGTCTCCATTTAAGTTTCTTGCTGACACTTATGAGCCTAAATTTACAAAACTGCTGGATTGGAAAGTAGGGATTTTAACTATAGCAACCATATATGAAATACTGTATGAGCTCACATTCTCCAGAAAGTAAAATAAATGAGCCTGAAACTAACGGGTTACTATGGGCAATATCCCCACTTTTCCATTAATAAATGAAGGCCCTGGTGCTAAATCTGGATTCTTTGAGGTATATTTACTAAGTGGTGAGATTGATAAGTGGGGATGTTGCCCATAGCAACCAAACAGATTCAAGCTCTCCCTTTCATTTTACGCACTGGAGAATGTGATCTCGAATCTGATTGGTTGCTATGGGCAACATCCCCATTTTTCAATCTCACTGCAATCTCACCACTTAGTAAATTTAGGCCTTTTTTGTCATGTCAGGTTGACAGGTTGTGGGAGACTGGTGGTGCTGCACCAGTCAGAACTTGGGTTTGATTGGGGATGGTTATGACAAATCCATGGCTCCATGTCTGACCTGATCTCCCCAGACTCCATCTGATTTTTCCTACTTCCATCAATCTTCAGTGGTTTGCTTCATGCAGCTTTGTCCCTGTCACATTTGCAGCACCAGGAGGAGACAGCAGAGGAAAAAAAATCAGTAAGCATCACCAATCAATACTTGACTACTTGTTTACAGTACAAGTACAACTCGGAGCTAAAAACATGCATAGAAGCAGCACTAGGAGATGGAATATTAAGAAAGAATTCGAATATCTATTCAATCTACATCTTGTACCTACCTAAAATATATAAGGATCTAACCAAGCCCCCAGGAAAACCAATAGTGTCATATATAAGATCAGAATCCAACCACTTCAAAAAGCGCACAAAGATCTGGAAGATGATGTGCTCTGCATATGGGCAGGAGATACCCCACAGGATTCTGCAAGTACCTCTTTGAGAACAATTTAAATCTGATATTTACATCAGAATACAGCAAAGAAAAGGTGACATTCCTGGACCTTGAAATCTCCGATTTACACCCAGAGGCTCAAGACCAAAAGACTTGTATATTAAAGCAACAACCACAAATGGAAGATATAAACACTGGCATATATAGTATTACAGCTAGATCAAAAACTAAAAAGAGTCCGTAAAAAAACAATAATCACGTATCCTTGCACCAAGTGCAGAGAATAGAAAGGGAAAAGATGGCTAAAAGAGGGAAACCAGGCTCCTTCCACTGTTAAAAACCTGTGTCACATTTAAAGTCCACCAGAGCCCATGGAATAAAACCAGAGACCTTGAGACTTTTATCTCAAAACAAACTAAAGAGGAATTCAAAATCAATATAATAGTCTGCACCATTAGACATCTAAAGTAACAATATGGGAACAAGATTTGCAAAACATTAGAAAGAAAGTGACAAATCACAGTGTGCCAGTACACTTTCAGGAAAAACACAAGAGTGATCCAACAAGTCTAAAATTCAAAGCAATTAAAAAGGTACAGAAATCATGGAGATGAGGTAATTATGAGGCTAAAATTGCAAAAGAAACAAAATGGCATTTTTCACTAAAAACATTTAACCTGTCAGGTATGAATACTGATCTAGGTGAATTCTCAATCTAGTTGAATTTCTATTTAAATAAAAACAGTCCACATCCCTATTAGTATTGTATTACTAGTGTCATTGGAACTTAAGTATAACATGCGCCATTATGAAACTATTCTACAGTATTAAAACAAACAGTTAGTATCAGCATTTATTGTATTAATGGACTTTGTGTAAATAGTAAGACTATTTAGATAGTTTATATATATCTGCATATAATGAAACGGATGGCCAGAATATTTGTAAGCAAAGCAACTTCCAGTCAGAATGAAGGGCCTCCTAAACCTAAGGTAAGCATCTACAGAGAGCGACGGCTCATAAACAAAGCTGACCAAACTACATGGGAAGATAAAATAAATGCCTCAAACAAATGAGAAGAGGTAAGGACTTCCTATCTGTACTTTGACTGCAGAAGGAAAGAATCTGACTTCATTGCCAAGCAGGCACATTGCATCAACATTGCATATTGTTCTCCCCTGCTCATTACAACATTGATACAGAACTGTATTCATGCTTACAGAACTAAGCCATTGGGTTATATTTACTAAGCGGTGAGTTTGCCGTGAGATTGAAAAGTGGGGATGTTGCCCATAGCAACCAATCGGATTTGATTTCACATTCTCCAGTGTGTAAAATGAAACTGTGAGCTTGAATCTGATTCAATCTCAAGTGTATCTAAAAGTGTTTCAAGTGTATCCATTAGATCAGTATGGGTTTTGAACATAACCATTTATAAGTTTTACACCCACCTACAAAATATCATCGGCAAGGATATAGGGCACTATGAAAGCCAGAATGTTATTACACATTACTTTAGTAAAACCTCCTTTACAACACAGTTCTAACTGTTTAATACATGTGTTTCTCTGTACAGTAATAGCACAATGCCCAAGTAACAATTTTGAAATCTTTTGTGGTTTATTAACATACCCAGACCTACTTAGTTTAATGAGCTGAATACAAGAGAATAAACCTCAGTATCTTAAAATCTCAATACCAGTAAATTCGTACTTTAAAATAAATACACACTTTCACACCCTATACGTTCCACCTCTTCACCAAACTCTGCAACGTACAAAAGCGGGTACTGCCACTCTGCTTAACATATATAGACATTTTAGAAAATGTAATGCGTATTAATATAACAGACGTATTTTAATATAATTATTATTAAATTTGATTTTGTAATAAAAAACAAAATCAAATTTAGAAAAGATTATATTATATTTTAAATTACATAACTGAATATGTTCTTAATTCAATATAAGACAATATAGACAGTCCTGCATTTGCAATAATTTGACCAATAAACATTTCACTAAACAGTGGAAAGTGGGGATGATAATACACTTATTCCACAAAATAATAGCCCTAATGAGAGCTGGATTGTCCCGATCCTCAGACTGAGTTACGGTCTGCAGCCCGTCTTGAGATTTGTCTTCCAATAAAAACAATTGCTTTGTATTAAGCAGTTAAATATCAATCTTCAATTTCTAGAGGGTTAGGTGTTAGGTGTATTTACAGTGCTCACAGTATCTTGGTGATTCACAGTACCCACGGTGTCACAATGTACACTCAACGGCTGCACGTGTCAATCAAGCTCACCTGAGCTTACCGGATAGCACTTTCGCTGGCTCGGCTGGTGGTAGCCCGGATAGATGGTTCCATTTAGATAATGTCCATCTGGATTTTATTGTCCCTTTTGTGTGGCCAGCCCTGTGTCCATATTTGCCCCCACCAGGTTACTCAGCACAGTCTCGAATCAAAAAATCTTTTTTGTGGCTTCCCGATAATGTCTCCTCTCAATGTCTCCTGGACGCGTTTCACATGCCGTCTCACGGTTTCATCAGCAGGAAGTTAATTTTTAGTTCAACGTCCGTTTAAATAACCTGGTTCCGATCCAAATGAGACATGTGTGCCAGGTCTTATTCAAACTATTCATATGGTTTATTCCTAAAAATCATTGGTACTATTATAATTAATAATCTCTCAGAGTAACTGTTATATTATATATCTGTTATTTTCATTTTTTGTTTTGTTGTATAAGATACATAATTTTAACAATAACAAATCAAATTCAATATCAACATTGTTATTTAAGGATTATTAGTAAGTTTAAAAACTCTTCCCATAAAGACCAGTTAGGAAGCTTATCAGGTTTCAGCTCATATACTCTCAAGTTTCAACAGTCATCATAAATTCAAACCCATCTCCGACAGATGGCAAATCTTCAGCATATAAATCTACAGGGGAACCCGATACAGCATTCCCCCAACAATTATAGCTGGTCATACGATTTTTTTCTTTTTTTCCAAAACAATAGGTAATGGGTTCTCCCCATGATCCTACACTCCCTATGATCCTACCCCCTCCCATCATATTATTACCCGAAATCTAGATCTAAGGTTTCATTGAAACCATCTGGAAGTAATGTTGACAAACTGTAGATCCAGAATGACTCCCTCATACTTAATTTTTTGTATCTGTCACCTCCTCAATGTTGGTACCACCCACGCAATTCCTATAATTTTTAGATCTAAGTGCCCGCGTGGTCCTGCCCACATATTGCAGGCCACAACCACATGAAATCTTATATATAACATACTCATATGAACAATTTATGAAACTTTTAATAGCATAAGATTGTCCTGTAACATGTGAACTAAAGGATGCTGTTTTATTTACAAATTTACATGTGAGACAGCGTTCACGTCCACATTTATAAAATGTAGATAAAGGTATTGATTGTTTTGGGAAAAAAGAGGGGATCAACATTTGAATAGTGGTATTCTTTGGTGTTGTTATTTTCTCATCATATTTATAGTTTCTTAAAAAAGGAGGGGGCTAGGTGTTGCTTAAGATTTTTTGCCCTTCTAAAAATGACCTTTGGTTTAGATGGTATTGAACGTTTTAAGATCAGGTCTAAGGTAAGTATGTTATAGTTTCTTCTCAGAATCCTACTTATTTTACTGCCGCCAGGTTAAAATTAGATATAAATGATAAACTGCCGACAGAACAGTCATGACTTCTGTCTCGATTTCCCTTTTTTGGAGTCATAATTTAGGAGATACTTCTGTTCTAGCTTTATCCTTCTGCCTGATCCTGAAAGACATCCCGAGAGGAGCAGTTGCTTCGTATTCTATGCAGCTGCCCCTTGGGATGTTCGTCATTCACCTTTTATTGTGATTGTAATTGTTGGTATCAACTGGTTGACATAAGTACACATGGTGAGTTTATTATCCACAATGGTTACCTGGATCTAAATAAATAAATAAATAGTCTATTGTTGTTGGGTAAATATGACGAGTGAATTTTAAATTCTGACTGTTCTGATTTAGATCTGATATAAAGGATCTGACTGATCCTCCAGCCCGTCCCACACATGGGCCGTTTCCATGTATAGGTTGGCGAAACTGGGTGCAAAACGGGTCCCCATCGCCATCCCTAGTATCTGTAAATAAAATTGACCGCCAAAAAGAAAATAATTGTGAGATTAAATAAACCTAATTGACTGTAAAATAAAAACCTGGTGCCTCTCAGAGAGTGTATTGTCGGACTCAAGCGCCCTCCACACTGCTTCAATGCCCCCCTCATGGGGGATGTTCGTATACAGAGCCTGTACATCACAGGTCATAAGCGAATAGGTAAGTTTCCATTCCATGCGCCCTCTGAGAGGCGGCATACAGTTGTAAACAATTAACAACATAAAAGGATAAATTAGAAGAGAGTTGATGCCAGATATGATGGGACAGATAATTAGATGTTTGGAGTACAGGAAATTGAATTCGGACTTGGAGACACCATCAGACAAAGCCTGATCTAGAAGGTTTTTTAGTTCCAACTTATTTACTTTAGTTGGAACTTATTTGTAGGGTTCAGTTTTAACCTTCTATAAAAGTTTTCATCAGATAGTTGTCTGATGGCTTCATTTAGTCTCTTTATCTTGAATGGTCACCTCCCTTTATTGTCTCCTTTAATGATGATCGAAACATCTGACATGAGTGATTTTAAAGCTTTTTCTTTCTCACAGAGTCATTTCAAATCACTCAAAGTCTTCTTGTAAAATGTATCTATTATGCCTCATCTATGCTTCTATTAGGTTCTCATCTGCTGTTATGTGTCCCTCTTCCCATAGTTCTTCTAGAGTTATAATTAGTCGTAATCATCTATAATCAGTTGGTCCATATGAACTGTCCGTAAATATCATTAGGATCTTTATTTTGTTTTAAGTTTATATGTTTTTTTTAGAAAAGAAACGTTGACGGCAGAGGGAATGAACATAGCAGTTTAGTTCTATAAATAACTCAAAAAAGTTTGGTCTCTAGATTGTAGAGACCAAAAGTTCTCTAGAGTCTGGTCGGATTTGATCGATCTATTTTGCCAATTGTTGGATTTTTGGACGGACTACAGGGGCATTGTTCTCCTGATAATGAGTCTCATTGCCCTTATCCTTACTTTCTAATGTTTCAGATGGACTCAAATGTATCTCCCCTGGGGTTTTGGGTGTTCCTGGTTTCATTACCCCATTAGATGCTTTACTATTACTTTTTGCACTGGTCCTATTTCTATTTCCATATTTGGTCCTC
Source organism: Platyplectrum ornatum (assembly GCA_016617825.1). Taxonomy (NCBI): domain Eukaryota; kingdom Metazoa; phylum Chordata; class Amphibia; order Anura; family Limnodynastidae; genus Platyplectrum; species Platyplectrum ornatum. The sequence continues at coordinate 173,444 of JABWIB010000064.1, read as the reverse complement.
CTTCCCAAACTTCCCAGATCTATGATTTATCTTCCCCCCATTATTTTCTCTTTGTTTCATTTTATTTCATGTCCTAACAATCCCCATTTTATAATCATTTAAATCACAATCCAATTTACCCTGTTTATTATCCATAATTTCTTTCTCATATTTCTGAAGTTTTACATCAATCGTTTTCCTATCATGAGGATCGGGACAATCCAGCCCTCATTAGGGCTATTATTTTGTGGAATAAGTGAATACCATCATCCTCACTTTCCGCTGTGTTTTGATATGTTTAATGGTCAAATTATTGCAAATGCATAACTGTCACAAGGTCTATATTTTCTTATATTGAATTAATTACATATTCAATTATGGGATTTTAATATAATCTTTATGAAATTTGATTTTGTATTTTACCCATAACCTATTAGCACAATGCATTTTCTTCTAAATTTAATGAACTGAATGTTTGCTTTATCAACATTTTTCCCATCAGCTCTCTGTGAATAACCAATAGTCCGATCATACCATACGACTTCCCATTACCAATTTTTCCTATTATCAGTAAAGTTAATGCATATTAAAGATTTGTCTACAGAATATTGTCATAGTTTTAAACGCGGAGATTTAGTTTTATTATATCTCAGGGCCTTCTACTGGAATGGAGATCCTTGAGGTACAAGGGAGCATAACTATCAGTCGTTTTGGTGTAATACCTTCCCAACTAGAATGATAATGATCTAAAGGATGTCCATAAAACGTAAGGTTATTTCTGGACTGGCACTTTTGGACATATTCTTCTTCTATAATGGGGTTAAAGGTTTTACAAATACAATTTCCTTCAGACGATAACCCTTTACAGTGAGCTTACGGGTGTGCCAACCTTTTCTGTGACCTGGAAAATAAAGCTGAACCAACATCATCATCATTATACATGTTACCAATACCAGATCCTGTCTCCTCCACACGTTGACCATAGCTCAGACATTGTAGCCTGAAAAAACAAGACTAAAATTTACTAGAGAAATGATGGTTTCCATCCTACTTCGCTAGATACAGTTCGATAAAAGTGCTCCTGAATTAGACACTCAAGAATAGAATCCGTTTGACACAACCTCCTCCTCGCCTCCCTGTGATTTACAGCTCTCTTACAGTGCAAAGTATGTGCCAAGGTATCGCTCCCTCTCAGCAACTTTTGTGGAATTGATACTTGTCAGCAATACTTCTTATGGTCCCTTCCACCTGTCAATGAGACAACCTGATTGTAAAAAGTTCCTAATCATTACAAAATCACCAAGTCTGATATCATGACAGTTACTCTGTTGCATCTCAGGGGCTATCAGCTTCAATCTCTGCTGCTGTAACATTGTTTTTTAATTAAATACTACACAGTTACCTCACTGTTACATTTTAAAATCATCCTGGGAATTTACCAATAAATGGGATGGTGTCCAAACAATATCACATATGGTGACAAATTAGGAGGAGATCTGGGCATGGCTTTAATACTGTGTAGGGCTAGTGGCAATGCTTCTGGCCATGCTAATACTGTTTCAGCCATAATTTTACTTAACTTGATGATACCATTAAACCTTTTTACTTTCCCACTAGCTTGTTCTAAAGGGTATATAAGGCACTTTTAATACCAGTAAGTTTTAAACACATCAAACGTAAACGGAGTACCTTGGTCACTTTCAATTACTTGGAATGCCGTACCTGCACACAAGTTCCTGTACCAATTTTTTAGCTGTAAATGCAGCAGTTCTAGTTGCAGCTGGTCCATTTTTTATAGCTAAAATCCCCCCTCGCTGAGACCATGAAAAGGAAGAAACAACCAAGTCACGTATTATTCAATTACGCACACCTCAAATAACCACCAACCCCTTAAAACTGCACCATTTTAATGTACATTTCTAACATGTTTAACCAGAATCTACCTCACCTAACTTCAGTAAAAAAACCAATCCCTTGACACAACTAACCTGATTATGCTTCACCCAATCAGACTACTAACTTACCTTCCCTGCAATAAGTAATGGGGAGTGTGAGGTAGTCATGTACGATCTGTAGTAATGCATCCATTTACTTTCTTCTTTACCATGATAGTGAAAAATTTACCTCACGATAGCTGTATTTTAAAGTTCAGCATACATTTAAATAGTTAAAGTTGAGTTGTCACAAATCTCACCTGTAATACTGGTTCTCGCTGCCGCCTCGCAACTTCTGGCCCCAGGCAGCACCTCCTGCACAGCACATTGGCGCCTGCTGCTGTCAGCGGTCCCTGTAACCCTCCCTCCTCCTTATAGTAGGGACTTTCAGGTGCTTTAGGGGCAGACTAATTATAGGTGCTCCGCTAGGGACTATTGCTAGGGGACCAGGACAAGGATGGTACAGGGATTCCATCCTGTCCTCATAGTGCCTATGTAGTGCCATCAAAGATTAAATCATTAGATGTCAAAACAAAATTAAACAATTCCAAAATAAAGAGAGAGTATTTTAATGAATCATGTGTCACACATGAGTCCCTGATATATTCCAAGTCAAAACAGAATGATTCTCAAAAATATAATTTTTTTGGAAACTTTTATAGTGAGGTATCACAAATCAATCAGATTTTAAACAAACATTTGCTATAATCAGATCCAATTATGGCATTAGGGGATCACATACCCATCTGTTCGATGTGCCACTAACTTAAAAGACCTTAAAAAACCTAAAAGTCATTTCTCTAGATAAGATGTCCATGCAATGTAAAATATGTTGGCAAAACTTTGACAGTTTAAAAGGCACTTACTGGAGCATGTGAGCAGCATTATGAATAGTAAGAAAGATCAGTCTAGATGTAAAATGCTACCACCAATTGCTTGTCATTTTTTGCAATATCATTCAGCAAATCTGAAATATTTGAAATGTTTAATAATATAACAGATGTATAATAACATGAGAGGAGGAGATCTAGGCCATCTACTATTACAGAAGGAGATGGAAGAATGGATCTTCCTGCTTGATTGTGAATTGTGAATTATACCTTTCTATGAATCTCTGCTTTGGTATAAGACTTTGAGCTTAAAACAGACCTATACTTTTGACATACCCTACAGGTTCACATAACCCACTGTGTCAGATAGTGAGCAGAAAGTATATTTCTCTGTTATGTTTCAATTAAAAATGTATGGGGAAAAAACTTAAGTGTGAAAGTGGGTCAGTGTCTTTTTTATACACTCACTTTGCGCTATATATATATACTGTATATATATATATATATATGTTAAAGCATAAATTTTTCTAGACAGCGGTGCAAACTATGAGAGTGGGATAGTAGTTTGTTGCAAGCAGAAATCACCTACCTTAATACATTTAAACAGAAGAACTTCCAGTGGGCGGTACACCAAGGTGGCCTTTTATCTGAGCTCCTCGGTTCTTGCTTTGAAACTTCACTAATCTCCAACTACTTCACCCTATCTTGTCAGTGGTACACCTGTGGAGTTAGTGACTGTGATCTCCACTCCTTCTAGAGACATTTGACCTGAGATTGAACAGAATTGTGCCCCGAAGTTTGCCCCGTGTTTGCCTGGGGAGTCCCTGCTGTTGGATGCTTCTGGCCTCCTGTTCTGTCCACTGTGTGACCATGCTGGGTTGAAGAGAAGTCTGAAGTTCTTGCCCAGCAGTGAATTGCTCTCTCACAGGAATATGCTGCTTGTTTGCCTCTCACTGGTGCACTCTGGTTGTCTGGTTGTGGAGTACTCCACAGTAGCAACATTTTACATGCTCCCAAAAGTTCACAAAAACAAATAAATATCCCCCCGGGAAGACCCATTGGCCCAAATTTACCAAGCGGGGAGATTGCAGGGGAATTGAAAAGTGGGGATGTTGCCCACAGCAACCAATCATATTCAAGCTCTCAGTTTCATTTTACATGCTGGAGAATGTGAGCTTGCTTGCTTGCTATGGGCAGCATCCCCACTTTTCAATTCCCCTGAAATCTCCCGGCTTAGTGAATTTAGGCCATTGTCTCTGGAATAGAGGGTTTGACGGAGAAAGCTAGCCAATTTGTGGATCAATATCTGAGAAGTTTTGTTCAAACCCTCCCCTTGAATACAAAAGGTACTGCGGACATACTCAATAAAAATCAAGGTTTAGTTTTGAGTGCCCAAGTTTGGGTGTGTACCATGGATGTCGAATCCCACTACACTACACTTGATACTACACTAAGTATCAAGCACGAATATGCTATAGGAGCAGTACAATATTTCCTGAACATGGAAAGAGAAAATGAGATGGGTAAATTTGTACTACAACTATTAGAATTTGTATTAAAACGGAATTACTTTACTTTTACTGAAACCCTTCATTTACAGTTACAGGNAACGGCAAATGGTGCGGCATGCACGCCCACTTATGTAAGCTTATATCTAGGTGGGAGAAGGAAAAGGTTTTCACAGAGAAACATAAAAATAACACTGAAAAAATTTAATGTGGGCCAGGTTTATCAACAATTTACTAATATTGTGGGAAGGGGAATTGGAGACCCTCCAAGAATTTGTCAATACGTTGAACACCAATATGTACAACTTAAACAACGGAGTCAAGCCAGGAAAGTGTTAATTTTTTGGGATTTAAATATATAATCCCAGACATTACTGTGAGTTCAGATGTACACAGAAAAGAAACAGCAACTAATAGCTTACTCCACGCTAAAAGCTCACACCTACATGCCACATTAAGAGGGGTTCCCTAAGCGGAATACCTTTGCATGAAGAGAAATTATTCAGATATTGCACAATTTAAAAGAACAACAAAAGAACAAACAGAAAGATTACATGTTCAATGATGTAGTAGGAGGAGCTTAAAGAAAGTGTATAATAAAAGTAAGGATGTAAATAGACAGAAACTACTAGTTCCATGCAGTCTGAAAGACCAACTAGTTAAGAGTCATTTTCAAGGAAAGAAAAAACAACAGATACAAAAAATTGGTGTTACTACACTACGACGTGGAGGTGACAGGGATTTAAAACTGTTGGTATTAGAGGCGAGGCTTACGTATATATTTAATTCCCTGGCACCGCATGGTTTAAATGACGAAATCAATTTAAACTGTTGTCTATAACCACTTTCTTTCTGACGTGCATTATGTTCTTCATTAAGATGTTTAATATTGCGATAATTGATGTGACTTGTGTGTGAAAAAACTCTATAGGATATACTCCTTGCCGGGGTAATGTATTGCCCTTTTAATCCACAGTTTACTGTTTATTAGGTGTGATATCCTTCGGCTGTATTGTTGGTTATTGCTCTTTGTTTGGGAGGGGAGAGGCACAGTGCCGCGATCACACTGCCACGGTTGACACACAAACACCCATGGAACGCACATGCTGGAAATGGGTTGTGTGAACTGAGCAACAGGGGCGCAGCGTCTTACTTGTCTCCGTTCTGGCTTGAGCATCGACCAACATACACATGTGGACGGTATCAACAATTAAGTCAGTGAGGATCCTTGAGGAAGGTGGTGGTTCACACCACCGAAAGAGCTGTTGGGTTTTGGAACGGACGCTATTTACAGGACTCTCCAGGCATGAGCAGGATGCTTATAAGGAGGCTAAGTCTAAGGAATATAATTATTACCTATGATTATCTATGTTACAATAGGAATGGACATGCTAATATATGCAATATATGAACCGTGCACACAACTAACAGAGATACTATTTATAATTGGAGTGCGGCCCCTAGAGTCAAAATTGACATATATATATATATATATATATATATATATATATATATATA